>VXBS01007401.1:466328-480942 GCA_013400255.1 Sitta europaea
GGCGATGCTCCCCGGGTTCCGCGCTCCCCGCGGTGCTCCGCAGCGGTTCTGTGGTTCCGCGCTCCCCGCGGTGCTCCGCAGCGGTTCTGTGGTTCCGCGCTCCCCGCATTTCCGCGCTCTCCCCGCGGTTCTGAGCTCCCCGCGGTTCTCTCCATCCCCGCTCCCGGCTCTGTCGCTGCGCCTGCCCCAGGGCGGCGGCAGGGCACGGACAGCGTCTGGCCGCCTCCGTGGGGCAAACCACAAACGCGCAAACCACAAACGCACAAACCACAAACGCTCCTCGCTAATAAAACGATGCTAATTTACAAGAAAGAATGCCTTGGTGTATTTCCTGTATGTTCCCACGAGAAACACGAGAACCAAATAGTACCAGTAAAGGTTTTCTGCCGATGTTTTAGGCATGAACTGTTTTGCGTAATAAAACACAATTTTAACTCAGCTGAGGGCTTCAAACTACGGGTGTTGTCCATAGTAAGTTATCTTAGGGTCGGGGATGTGCTCTGAAATAAAGCCCCTCACTCATTATAAGGTCAAGATGATGCTGTACCATCATATTTAGATCATGGCTCGTAGGGAAATCTGGGGGGTACTTAGTCACCTATGGCATGACCTTATATTCCCACTCAATTTAGTAACAACAGTTGGTTTCTTATAGGACATGTGAGATTTAATTTATTAGCAGTTTTAGGATAAGTGGAGGGAAGTCAGAAAAGGCATGAGATGAGAAGTCAGCAGATGAAGGAGAAATGTTCAGAGGGATGTGGCTCCCAGAGAAATGTAAGTCTTGTCTCCCTCTCGAATAGAACATTACTGGGAATGTAGTTACTTATCAATAAGAGATTTTTATTATGTTGCCCAAGGTGATTTTTTTCCTGACTATATGGTTATGATTTTCAATTCAGCTTTTACCTTTTGATTACTTTTGAGCCTTTTATTGAATACCACAGTGGAATCTGTCAGAACACTAGAATTCTTGTGTTCTGAGAATGATATTTCAGCCATCTGGGGGAAAAAAGAAGCCTCCCTTTACATTCAGATGGTATCTCCTATTCACCTTGATGGCACGTGGGAATATTGACATATGTTTGAGCATGTAAAATCCTGGTAGGCAAATACCAGAGAAACGTGTATGTTCTAGAAAAAAAGAAATGCTGCAGCTTAGCCCTGAGATTGCCAGTGTGTCACAGATGTGTGTCCCCGTGTCTTTAACCTCAGGAACAAATTCTGCTCTCATTGGCCAGTTGTCTGCTTTAGGCTGGGACACGATACTTGAAAAGAACTTTTAGCTTGCTGTGGGGCTTCTGGCTTTTTGCATTATGATCCAAACATGAGCTGAAAGGGTGTTGGGTTTTTTCCTAGCATTAACTAAACCAAGAAAGAGGTAAAATTAGTAAAATATCAGAGGAGGTTGGCTCTGAAACGCAATCTAATTAAGATGTCAATTTAAATAAATCACTTACTGCCGTTGAAACTAAATAATGAATGTGAAAAGCTGTTTATGTGCGAAAGAGATCTGAAGTTTTCTTGGTAAAGTAATTGTTTAGAAATTCTGTATTTTTCATTCTTGCTCTTATAAATAATCAGGCAGGCTATTCTCTTACCAATTTTATATTTCAGTGAATCTAAGTTTGATTGTCACTTAAGCTTCCTTATGAGTAATTATCACCATAATTTCACATCACTCATTAAACGAAAGTTGTTTTTTCCCCTAAATCCCCTAACCTACTTCTGTCATGCCAACAGGAGCATTCAGAAACTGGCACTGAGGTGCAGCTCTGATAAAAGTTTTCTGTTTCCCTGTGACTCATTTGACATTAACATAATTATGCTACAGGAGTCAAAGTGATTTTCCAACTATGAGTAATGCGCAGCGCTAGACCGAGTGTTTACAGGACACCGAGGCATATCAGCCAGCTGAAGTAACCAGCTGCTGATAACAGCTGAAGTAAGTTGGGGAATTAAAAAGTCTTCTAACACAATTGCTCTTCTTTGGCACTGAGTGTCCCGCAGGGCTGGGAGGTGTCGTGTGCCCTGCGGGAAGGATCCAGAAGCGGGGCTGCAACCAGGAGGAGAGTGGGTAGTTCACACAACAAGTTCTTCATAGTTCTCTTCCCACTTGCATATTTATGGCAGAGTCGTGCTCAAAGGGGAGCAGTGATCTTTTCAAGAAGCGGCTGTATTTACCAGGGTTCACTTCAAAACACAAGCGACACACATCCTCTCAGCCAGGAAAACAAGATGAAAATGAAACAACAACAATAAAAAAAATGAGATCATCTCACAAGTGCTTTGAACCGTGTGTATGGGAATAGCACAAAAGAAGAAAACCAACAAGGATAAGGCAAAATTGAGTGTTGTTACCACAATGAGATATCTTTTCTCTCTAATTAAAGTATCTGTGCAGGCTAATGATAAAATGTACAGAGAAGAATTACAACGAGTATGTTCTGTATAAATAGCAGAAACAGTACCTAGAGATTGAAAAAACTAAAAATAAAACAAAATCTTAGTGGTCGAGACTTGTTTCAAGTGTTTCCCAAAATTTTTAGAAATTACTGACTTCTCAGGATATTTAAAAGTAATTTGAGAAATAAGTTATTTTTTTCTGACTTGCTTTGTTTGTTTGCGTACAAGTAGATTCTTGCTTGAAACTGGGTCACTTTGTATTTATAAGTTTGTCAGCTTTGGCTGGGTATCCTTCCAGTGAGGCCTAATTCAGAAATGTGCTGAGCACCCAGGACATCACTGGTTTCATTCGTCCCACGAGGTTTAGCTGTGAAGGTAGAAAGCTAATTTTGAGATGCCAGCTCAAACCCACTACAATTTGCTAGAGTACTAGTGTGGGAAACAACCTGTTAACAACTTCCTTATAAAATACCACAGTAATGCAAGGAGGGGAGAGGGTCAAATGCAGAAAACAGTGCTGATAGCAGGACTGTTAGCAGAAAGAATGTATCCCAGCAGACATATCTGAGGAATTCGGGAGAAAATGGAGCGTCACACTGCGTTCTTTATTTCACAAGAAAATCTGCTGAGGTCAGATGCTTGGCATGCTCTGATTATCATCACTGACTCTCAGAGCTGGATGAGGACCAGAAATAGGGGAAAAAACTTTTCATGGCTAAGGAAGGCTGGAGGAGGAAAGGTTTGCCACAGTACCTTGTGCTTACAACCTTCCCCATTTGTCAGAAGAGTCAGGACTAGGACCTTTTCTGTTTTCTTTGCTGTGATTTTCATCCTGCATAACAATGGGCAAACTTTAAATCCATTTCCTTAAATTTGGCCACCTCTTACTTACTAAGGGATGGCTTGGTGGAGATAGCTTTGCATTCCAGTTGCTACTACAATGACCAGCATGAATGTATTTAACAATGCTGATAAAATCAGCCAGCAGAACCCAAACAAAACATAAACAGAACAATCCAAGCCCTATCAAAAGAAATAAAGTCCCACAGCAAAATTTAACAGTCTTAAATTTAATCTGATTTGCTTTAAGCTCATCCAGGACTGCAGTTTTGTAACTACAAACATCCACCTCCACAGCATGCAGTGCCACTAGATTTACATCTGTACGTTTTTCCTGTTTTTAGTTACCAATCTCCATCACTCCCAGAGCTCAGCCCTCCACTCAGGTTGCTAAAATTACCATAGCAGGTTCCTGTATTTCGAGTGTAATTCCGTAGAGTTTCCTTAGAGAACAGGAGGTGTTTGGAATGCAGTTCTGCTCAGCTCTGTGCCTGCCTGGAATCCCCGAATAAAGCAGCCTTGAAAGCAGCACCTCTGCAATACCCTGTGCTCCTGCCTCTTCCACTCGGCTCTAGAAGAATTCAGCCTTTTTTTACTGATGTTCAGAGCATCTGTACCCGTGCCCCACCTTCTTTCTTCTTGAGGGAACTACCATTTATTTCTAAAATTTATTTTGCGTTCTGCGGTGAACACACAACCTTGTGCAAATCCCAAGTATTTAACCTTTGTTCCTTGTCAAAGCTTTGCAAATGAACTTAAAGTAGCAGAGTGAAATAGGCTCCAAGGGGCATTTTCTGGAAGTAACTGATAGCATCTTGCAAGTACTGCTTGCCTGTACTGGTTGGTTGGGTTTTGTTGTTAGCTTGTTGTTCAGGCTGAGCTCCCAAAACAAAATGTTCACAATTATTCAGCACAGAAAGTTGCTATGTTTGTGTAGAAAACATGTAAAAATGAACAGGTCTGTCAAGACTTGGCTTATTTTCTAAAATATAGGAAAATTAGCTGATAGTAATTTTTTTGGTGAGTTTTCAGAGTGTGTATATGTTATATATTGTTACAAGGCCCAACGTTTCTGTAATGAAAATTGCTATTTTGGTGATATGATAACTGATAATATGTTACTCTGAAGCAGCAGCAGAAAACAGTTGGAAGTACATCCCCATGCCAACAAAAATTAAAATTATTTTATCCCATTCTTACCTGGCTCTCAGTAACCATCTCCCCAAGGGTTTATTCTGTGATAACACGTCACATCCCTCATGTGACTCACTACTTTTCAGAAATATAATACATTTTAATAGTTATACTTAGAAATGTTAAATATATTAATATATGTCTCCATTTAAATATATGTTATATACACATTTATTTTTATCATTTGTTTCTTGGAATGACTACTGTTAGAAAAAATGAATCTATCAACACATGAATTTTAACACTGAAAAACCAGGCATTAGATTTTGTGCTATATTAAAGCCCCATCCAGCTGACAGCTATGCATGTGCTTAAATTTAAGCATATGAGTAGTACTGAACTCACTGGGATTACGTGCACAATTAAAATTAAGCATGTTTGAAACCCTTTCAGGTCAGAATTTCCAGATTCTTCCACTTGTTTAGAGTAAAGAAAGAACCCAAACTAGTAACCACTCATTCATGTAATAAAATTGCAGTGGTATTTCTATCAAGGGACTTAATGCCATTTGATAGGCTAATAGCTTATAAAACAAATTTTTACTCAACAAAATGACACTGTGATTACCTGTCTGAGTGGCTGTCTTTCCTAACAGGAAAGAGAAATTAATTCTTTAACACTTTGAGTATCAGCTGAGATGAATTTGATTGCTTTAGGATAAGGCAGCATGTTTCTAGGAAGAGAGTAACTTTTTTTTTTTTTAATGTTTACATTTCATTCTTCTGTCAACACGAGTTTAATGTTTTCAGAAAAACTCTGAAGAGTACTTTACTTTGGTGTGGAAATAAGCATTTTGTTTACAAGTGGTACTGGGCTTTGCTAAATAACTCATTAAAATATTCACATGATAGCTCTGTTACGTTGCAAGTTCAAGACAGATGGTTGTGAAACTACTGAAACTTTCTACTCTCTGAATATTTCCTCACCTCTTTATAAAAGAGGGTTGTCCCTGGTCGTGGTGCACTGGATCATCACAGTAGAAACAAACTGGTTTCTCACACCTTGTTAGTATTTGCTGGTTTTAACTGTACAGTGGAAAGGCTGTACAGTTAACTGGAGAGAACAACAGAGTTCCCAGAAAACCTCAGCCACCCAAAATCCAGTCACAGCACGGATTCTACATGCTGTAGATTCTACAGCCCCTGTCCTACATGACTTGATCCTCAGCTGGAGGACTTCAGCCCTCCCAAATCAGCCAGCAAGGAGTGCAGGGAGCAGCTCAGCCCCCGGCAGGAGATGGGCACCACTGACCCCTCGTGTGGCAGGGAGTCCCCTCTGTCCTCTAGAGAGACACAAACCCCAGATCCCTGCCTGGCCTTGGCCTCTTCTGTTTGGTTTAGCAAGGCACCACTCCTCCCTTGAAAATGTGGTGGTGCTGCTTCCTTTAAGCATCCAGGAGGGATATGTAAAAACCAGTGGCTGCCTGACAAGGTTTAATCTCTTATTTCCATTGTTCTGGGAAGTCACCTGAGCTGTGAGGCTCTAAAAGGGGACAGGAGCTCTCTCTGCTCCTTCTGAGGCCATACAGAGGATGGAGGACTGTTGGCTCAGCAGGAGGGGACTCTTCTTCCTGATTCCCACTCCCAGGGCTGCCCCAAGACTTTACACAGGCATTAATTAGGAGCAGAAACATCACCCTGTTCTCATCCTTTAAAGCAAGTGCCTGAAAACACACCTGGTCTTTGAAAGGCACGACTATACCAGCACAAAACACCTTTGGAGGACCTAGGGCAAGATTTAATGTCAGGAACACACTGGAGAGTGTGCTGAGGAAGGCTCCTGAGTGGACAGAGATGTGTTTGAGCAGCCATGCAGAAAGGAAAGTTTGAGGGTTAGGAACATGAAGGTTGCTCATTGTGGCACAGGTGGGGTCTGGGGGCCAGGGTGTTTGACAGCCCTAGGAAAGGGGTTTGTAAAAAGGAGCTTGGGATTTGCTGGCCTTGGCTTACTACAGCTACTCCATTCCCAAACTCTCATTCTAACCCATCACAGGAGTTTGAAGAGGAGGAGGAGTCATCTCTTAGGGAGAGCTCAGAGAAGGAATATTTCCAGTGTAAAACAAACAAACTATAAATATTCCAGTGTAAGGAAAGGATGTGTACTGGGTGAACTTTGAGATGTGCTCCAAAAATATGCTGCTGACCTCCTGCTTGACATGATCTGTTTCCCTATTAAACTGTAATATAATTAGGGCTTGCTCTAACCCTGTCACTGCTTTCATGCTTACATCGATGGAAACGTGGCCTCACAGGTCAGAGAGTGAGGTGTACATGGTCTAAAATAATCCAGGCTAAATAAAATAAAACAGAAGGAAGGATAGCTACCAGAAAATGCTTATTTCTCCCACCTTGAAGGATATTTAGATGTTTAGATGATGATATTTAGATATCACATAAGTGTATATGGATGTTAGGCCAAAGGTTTTTGAGAACTTGGACCCAAAGCTGAATTCTTTTTATATTTGAAACAATGTTTATAATTGAAATAATGAGTAAAGGGCTGCTGTTTGAACATATATTCAATTGAGATGGTGATGAGACCGACAAAACCTACAAATGCTTAGACATCTGTATGAATACCTTAAGTGTACAGAACATTTTGGGAAAAATGAATTTATATATTATATTGCATTACTTATAATATAACTAATATGATATAATATAATATGATNTAATAATTGTAAACCAACCTCCATTAAAATTCAGGATCGACCAAAATTCGTAACATTTGGGTTTTTAAGAAAAATAATAGTAATTATTCTTCTTCAGAGATCTGCAATTTATTAATTGATCAGCCCATACATTTAAGAAAACCTCTCTCTAACAAGAGACCACAATATTAGACCTTGCCAGGTGCTCTCATCCCAAAGGTGTTAGAATAAATATAATTCCACAGAAACAAGAAATAATATTTATAGAGGCTGTGTGAGATATTTGTTAATAGCAAGCCTTAAGTTAGGCAAGGCTTTTGGACAGACAATATTTAGCCATGTATTTAATTGCTGTGCTGAATCTGGGCTTCTATTTGGCAGTTGAAATATTGTTTTCCCTTTTAGAGCTCAGTATAAAACTCTTGTATACATAATAAAACTCTTGTATATATAATAAAAACACACCAAGAATCTTTACTGGGGCTGCTAAATACTACTGCCATGGAAATATGCAGTAGGAAGAGTAGATAATAATGCATCAAGAAAGCAAAAAAGCCCCATAAGAGTTCTAATTAAAATCAGACATGAAAATAAAATACAGCAGCCTTCTCCATTATTTCCATTTGGGAATCTCAGCTACTTTACCCTAAAGCATAAAATATTATCCATTTTTACAGACTGGGAAACAGCACAAGAGGAAGATCATCAGGTTATCTTCACAAAGATGGTGAATTAGGAGCCCTCTCATTTCCCAGCTGTCCTCATGCGATTTCCAGTGCAGGACTAAAGCCCAGCTCCACAGAAGGAGTCTGTGCATGGTGCAAATAAATCCCCATCTCTCCCACTTAACCATCTCACCTGCAGGGTGGAGTGGAGCCCTGCTGTGAATCAGGACACCCATGGCCCCAAAGTTCCCTTCTAAACTCGGGCTTGGTCTCTTAATAAAACCCCACTGGAAGAACACTGGGTCTGGAGAGAAAGACCTGAGCTGGGTTCTCACATCTGGCTGAGTGCCTTGTGCCCTTGTGCCTCCTTGTTGTCCCTGAAAATCACCTGTCTGATTTGTTTGGGTGTAATGGAGTCAGTGCTCATGAATTGTGAGATAAACAAGGATCATGTTTGCATTCCTTTGTGAAAGATCTCACCTGATGGACTTCTCAAGTGCCCAGTGGAGATGGAGAGGTGGGAACTGCTCTGTGCAATCTCTGGTCACTGTCCAGAACCTGAGAGATACGAGGTCAGCAATAAACTGGAGAGTTCTTTTCTTCTTCTCTGCCTGAGCACCTGTGTGTGTGTTGCTGTGTTCCCTCTGCACCACAGTGACACCTCCTCTTTCTGCAGAGGGATGATCTGAGCACAGGCTGATCGTGTGTGCTGTTTGGGGAGCCTTGCTCTGCACACCTCAGGCTGTCCTGGAGCCATTAGATGGATCAGACAGCAGAGCTGATGGTGCCTGACTTTGCAGCCCCGTGGTGAGGACATGCCCTGGGCAAGGGGCATCCTGCACTCTGCTTTTCCCATTTTAAAGCTGTGTGCAGCTCTATTGCTTTCATTTTATTTACATTTGGTTCTCATTATCTGGGCAAGTTACTGTACAGTCAAAGCCAAAAAATAAACCAGGGAAGATAAGAGGCTGAATGAACGTTATGATCATTCATGTGCTCCTTTCATGGCAAGGCACATGTGAAGTAGGTGAGAGGACGAATGATAAGCACAGTGAAAGCTGCAGTGGCAGCCTTGTTTTATTCTTCTGTAGGTTGCAATCTGTGCCATACAATGTTTTTATTTGAAATGGTATTTATGTAGGAATCGATGTTTAATAATTACAAATGTTCATTTGTAATTGTTATGACAAATTGTAGTTTACATATTTACCAGACAGATGAGAGGAGCTGTTTAGAGAATCATAAATGATATTAAATTCCAGAGTATTCTTTATATATGTGCACAGTTCCAAGGACAATCAATAGGAAGAGCTGGTTTTTATAGGGGGTTTGTGTACATGTGTTTGTATTTGTGTGTAGCAGCATGATTAATTCCATAATGTGCCCAAAATGCTTGTAACTTAGTAAAAATAGATATAGTCTCTCTCTTGCTGCCTCTCATCCTTGGTGTTCACCTGGAAGACAACAAGGACACCAACCATAATTACATCAGTCCACCCAAGGGAAGCATACACCTTCAGCAAGTAACTCCTAGCCTTTCTTCAAAGTTATTTCAGGAGGAGAGTTTTGTATCCTGAGAACCAGTGTGACTAAATGCTGATTTTTCATAGTCCCTGGGGACTAAATTTATCTCTCCTCGAAGTCAATGGGAATCTTTCCATTGATGTAAATAACAGCTGGATCAGGTCTTAGTTCTCTCATTAGTGATCATTTTTGAACGTGTAAGACATTGCTGAAGTTCAGAGTGAGCCTGTGACTGATCTCAAACAAAATCTGGGATGCTTTTACAAGGTGGAAAGGACTGGGAGAGGGAGATGAAGGGCAGGATCTGTGAACAGGTGGTTTTCTTGCCATGAAATGGATGGGACTATAAAGGCACTTTGAGGAGATATAATTTACACTTGCCTGGGGGCAGTGTAATATATAATATACAATATACAGTACACCTGACCTAGCATTTTGCTTGCTCAGTGAAACAAGTGAGTTTGCTCTGTTCAGTCTGCTTTCAGATGTGATTCTTCCATATGTGGGATCTGTTTCTCTTGTTGTTTATTTACCTGGATGTATCTGAAGAGATAACAAATTTTAATTGCAGGTTACTGTGCTTGGCCAGCTTCTGTCCATCTGATAAAATAAAGCCTTGAAAATCTTCATCAAAAAGGAACTAAATTTACACTTGACAGGGCCAGTGTCAGGGCTGTCTCCCAGCTAGAGAGAAAGGATGTTTGTATATCTTACACCTCTGAAACACTGCCTATGACAATGACTGACAGTCTTCTGAAACTTTAATTTAGTGAAGTTGCACCAAAATTCGTGGCAACATTGTGCACCAGAGTCTGGTCCTGAAAGGTACCTGTTGCACCCAGTGGTGATTTTGTTATCAGCGTCTCCAGCTCATTAAGGGAGAAGCAAAAAGGAAAATGACAGAAAGCAAAAGAGAAATTGAAAATCACTCATTTAAATTTAGGAAGATTCCCGGAAGAATCAGGAGGGCCGATGGGAGAAAAATTGCTGGGAAAAAGGGAACAGAAAAAAAGGGGATGATGAAATCCATGGATACAGGGAGGGAAAAGAGAGAAGTGTGAAGAGTAGAAACAGGGAAGTGGCAAAAGAAAAGGAGAAGCTGCTGTTTTAAAGAAATGGGAAAAGTGACTTACATAAACAAAGCAATAGAGAGTAGGGAATGGAATTTTAAAAGGAGAAAATAAATAAAGAGTAAATGGATTTAGAGGGATTGTGATGGGAGAAAGCAGTAAGGAAAGAAAGGTAAGCTGAGATGAGAAAAACAAAGCACAAAATAGTTTAATCTTCAGTGTTAAAGAATAAAAGCAGTTAAAACAGAGCACCTATCTCCCTCCACAAACCATATATTCATCTGCTCATCTGCTTGAGAGGTATTAAATGTAGGAGAGCAGCAGGGTTTGCTATAGAGTCTCAGTGAGAGCCAGTTCTCCAGCCCTGGGGGTTACAACTCCCATTTTTGGAACTTTTGGGTCCATACAGGTCCAACCCTTCCGGAGTGAATTTTGTCCTTGCTACTGTAGGTTTGGAGGGGGTTTATTCACTTTTTGGAGAAACCTTGGAAGCAGCCCACAGATGCCCAGAGAGTCCCCAGGCAGCTGCTGGAAAGCTCTGGGCTGGGTGGAGGTGGCTGGTGCTGCTCTGCTGCTGATTGCTCCCCTGGAGTTCCAGCAGGAGCAACCAAGTGCTGGCAAAACTGCTCCCAACTCTCAACCCTGGTGTCAGTCCAGTCAGATGGGAAAATTATCTCGAAATTAGTGCATTTGGTGAACAGGGGAGTCTTGCCACATAGATTCAGACCTGAATGTACCAAGCAGCAAAAATTATGATGAAGGTTAGTTCCCATCACAGAAATAGAGAATAATATTTCAGGCAGAGTCAGAAAACCAGATTTTGTGCAGATTTTACCACAGGATGACTCTGGATTATGGAAACCTATTTCTCTTCTATGTGCTGTGCAGAGAAAGATTTGTCTTGTCAGGGTTACAGTAATTTCAAAACTTAAAACAATTCAAACCACAAAACACACAGAGAGGCAGGTTTTACTCACGTTGTCACTGCACATTTGATTTATTTACATCTCATTGTATTTTCATCAGACTGGACAGGTTTAATGGAACTGTGTGATCAGAAACCAACACAGGATCCTGGATGGGACACGAAGATTTTAATGGTGTTGCTCTGACTGGTGTCCTGCAGTGGCATAAATGTTGGGACAGGAGAAAGCTTCTGCTGTGAGACTGGGAGCCTGTTCCTCTGTGTCATGGTGTCTGTAGCTCTTTGTAGTAATGAGACAGCCATATTTTAATTTTAATCCAATGCCCACAGTGTGTGAAGTAGTGTCAAGGGATGTGGATGCAGGACTTGGTCAGAAAGAGGTGAAGGAAAGAATTCTGCTCTGCACTCTGGAGGCTCCTGGGGTGGAATGCAGCCTGATTTCTCTGCAGAGGGAGAGGAACCCAGCACACAGCAGTCTGGGTGAGAGCTGCTGGACCTGGCTTAAGGGAAACAGGGGTTAAGAACAAGGATCTCTGTCCAAAAAATATTATTTTGGGGGAACTGTCCCCTGCAGTTTGTGATGAAAAGGGAATCGCCTTGGAAAAGGACCAGTAAACATTTTGGGGAGGAAAATGAAAGCTATTTTATGAGATGGAAAATTAAACTGGCAAGAACATCAGAGCATCTGGTGGCTGTACTGGGTGTTACTTTAACTTCCTGATAGTCTTAATTTTTAATTTCTTTTATTTTTTTTTATTTTTTTTTATTTTTTATTTTTACTGGGGTGTGATCCAATGTCTTTACTGAGATTAACTTAGCTTTGATTTCAAAAGGGATCTGGATAAAACCTATATGACACAGTGGAGCTGGGTTTATTTTACATTGTGGTTTCATTTTCTTTTTTCACTGGAGAGTTTCAAGCCAGGACATGTTTCAGTGGCCTAATCTCAAACACACACAGAAACAGTTTCTCTGTTTGCTTTGCAGGGAGGAGCTGGCTCACTTCAGGAGAAGTTCAAGAATGAGCACAACTGGTTTGCTGTCAGATTTTGGTGCTGGCTGCAGCCCGTGGGCAGTAATGGGACCAGCATTATGTAGCAAACAAATAGATGCCAGTGACCATCCACAACTGGACAACAGCTCTGGGATTTCCAAGGTACTTCTACCCACGTGGAAGGAGGGAGCTGCTTTTTTCCCCATTATTCTGCAACACTGCTCTGCTCAGCTGAAAATACTCTAAATACATTCCCACTTCTGATACAGCTACCTAAATAAGGACAGACAGTTTCTAAATTTCTGCCATAATTGCAGCAGGCACCTGTTCTTGGCCACTAAAACCGACGTTGCTAACGCATTTCCACAGTGCTTAAAATTTTCCAACCGACTATCTTTTGGGAAGAAATTTTCCACATTTGGCTTCTGCTTGAGAGGAATTTTTTTTTTCTTCTAGGCTTGAGAAAAACGGTGCCAGCTGCCCTTGAGAACAGCATGAATTACAAAATTGTGCCTCTGAAGTTAAAAGAACTTCTTAGGCTGTACCAAGGTGAAACAAAAATCTTGCTCTAGACCCTTCTGAAGAGCAAAGTTTTTTTTGCCAGGCATTATACTCGACATTGATTTACCTAAGTTAATAAAAACGCAGCAATGACTATGTTTTGACCGAGCTAAGAATGATTCATCCATAGGTGAGTGAAAAAGAAAAGCTTGCAGCTCACAGGAGCTGTGAGTGGAGAGGTGCCAGGTAGGTCAGAGGAGTTCTCTCCTGCCCTCACAAAGTGAATTTCTTTGTTTGCAGAGAACAGGGTGCGACTGCACCTTCCACGGCAGGGAAGCCAACGTCACTGCTCCAGGCTCCTTCCTTTCCCACCACATCAGTGTTTTCCCTGCAAGAGCTGGAAACTAAATGCAAAATAGGAGTGCTAACTTTGCAAAGTTACCAGCACCTGGACATTAAAAAGCTAAGTTTACTACTCCTGTCTGTATGGACAATATTGTATCTATATCTATATCTATATCTATATCTATATCTATATCTATATCTAATCTATACCTATATATCTAAATATCTATATCTAAATCTAATCTGTATCTGTCTATATTTATATATCTATGTCTATATCTATATCTATCTATATTTATATATCTTTATCTATATCTATATCTATATCTAATCTATATCTATCTGTATTTATATATCTTTATCTATATCTATATCTATATCTAATCTATATATATCTATATTTATATATCTTTATCTATATCTATATCTAATCTATATCTATATCTATATCTATATCTATATCTATATCTATATCTATATCTATATCTATATCTATCTATATCTACTCTATATCTATCTATATTTATATAACTATGTCTATATCTATATCTAATTTATATCTTTATCTATATCTATATCTATATCTATATCTATATCTACAGACAAATATAACCAGACAGCCACATGCACACAGAAGGGAGATACAGGGGGACTTTCAAACTACTAATCTGTTTCCTTGACAAAAGGCTCCAATGTAATTAAAATATTCCAGAATATACCACTTGAGGCATATTACCTGTTATCAAAACTGACATATTGAACATTACAAAAGTAATAACTATTTGGAGCACTTGATTGGGGTACACATTTATATATGAAGGTATACATTTTATATTGCTTTAGTTACAATATCCTCAAGCATGAAATATCCTGGTCTTTCCATGCCAACTACAGGGGCTTGGAGCCTGGCTTAACAACAAGTTTGCATGTATTATATATGAATTATTATTGTACTGGATAATCCCATGCATCTGTCTTTGTCAGGTTTCTGTGTCTCCCCCGGGTAAATGTTTTTGGTTTTTTAACATCTTGTTTTCTAGCACTTTGAAGGCTGTTAGAAGGTATTTTCTGTCTGCTAAGAAACCAGAGAAAAAAAAAGAACTAGACAAAAACCCCTTTACCACAGCCACAACCGTATTTCCCTCTCTGCTGTTGGAACTCCTTGTTTTTTCATGAGATCATAAGGAAATAGCATGCTGCTGTGTTTTAAGAAAAGTTTAAAAAAATACCCAAACAAAACATATAAAACCCCCAAACTGTTATTTTTAGCTTTCTATAATTTCATTAAACGGGTCTTTCCTCCTCAGAGTAAAAAACGAAGCCTTCTCCTTTATGTGAAATGAACTTTTAGCTGTCATCTAAAGCAGCGGGGAGGGGAGAGGGGAGCACGGTAGGAACGGGGCGAGGGGGGAGGCATGAAGCACATTTTTCCTCTAGAGAAAGATCACACTTCTCAGTCCTTTCGAAAAACGCACAATCGACACTTCCCCCCACCCCTTT
>VXBS01007401.1:481446-501672 GCA_013400255.1 Sitta europaea
GGACAGGAGTGGGGACAGGAGCGGGGACAGCAGCGGGGACAGGAGTGGGGACAGGAGCGGGGACAGCAGCGGGGACAGGAGTGGGGACAGCAGCGGGGACAGGAGCGGGGACAGGAGTGGGGACAGGAGCGGGGACAGCAGCGGGGACAGGAGTGGGGACAGGAGTGGGGACAGGAGCGGGGACAGGAGGGGGGACAGCAGCGGGGACAGCAGCGGGGAGCGCTGTCGGGACAGCCGGGCCGTGGCAGACGTTATCGCCGAGAGTCCCGCAAACGCAGCGAGAGCTTCTCCCGACAGCCAGGGAGATTCACTTTCATTCTGTCTCGCTGTCTTGACGTGAAGTAGATCAGTTGCTAAACTGTTGCCTAAGCAAATCAGGCGTGACACAACAGCCAAGTTCTTTCAGAGGACGAGTTTCCTGTTGGAAATCAATTTTACTCCTGGTAATAGCGCTTGAGAAACTGGAAGGCAGCAGAAAATGGTTCGG
The DNA here is from genome assembly GCA_013400255.1 of Sitta europaea. Lineage (NCBI taxonomy): Eukaryota > Metazoa > Chordata > Aves > Passeriformes > Sittidae > Sitta > Sitta europaea. Next base: position 481,934 of record VXBS01007401.1, read on the forward strand.
GAGCGATGTGGGATGTCAGAAAGCTTAAGGTCAACTGGGGTGCACAGAGGTTGTGAACTGTAATTGCTCTTAATGCTGTTTAAGATTAACCTCAGTGGTTATCAAGGTTTATTGCATCAGCACCAGAGGAAAAGGAATTCGTATGAAGAAATAAAACCAAGTAGCACACTCAGCCCAGACTCTGCTGTTAAGCAAGAAAAAACTGAAAGTTGTCACTTTCAATATTAAAATTAAACAAGAATATCCTTAAATAATGGCAGTGCACAGCTAGGAAGCATGTTCCAAATTTAAAATCTTGGGAGATGAGCTGTAAAAGCTCATTGTAAATGGAAAGAATCACCTTCAAAACAAAAAGCAGAGGGAGAACGCATGAACAGAGTTGTTTGAACCTACCTGAATTGGGAGGGTACCATGAATGAGAATTCCAAAAGTAAGGCTAAAGCAATGAAGCATTAGCTCAGCCCGGGAATAAGCTGTGCCAGCAACAGTGCAGGGCTGAGAAGTGTTCAGCACCTCCAGTGGCAGTCACTCCAGAACATGTGCGTGGTCTAACAAAGTAAACAGAGATGGTTTACAAAGTAAACAGAAAGGCCACGATGGAATCACGCTCCAAGGCTTGGTACTCTCATTCCTACTGTCTCCCCAGCCTCCAGGAACCCAGAGGAAATGAGACAGTGCTCTGCATGGCGTGTAGACAGAGGGACAATTTGTACCAAAATTGGGACAAGGAAGGGCAACTTGTTGCATTGTTTTAAATAGTAAACCCAAATTTTCCTATTTGTAAAACGCTTCTAAACCCAGATTTTTTTCCTCAGAAACCACAAAGCATCTACTTTGTTGTTAAGAAAAGGGAGCATGTTGAGCTTACTGAGGGGCTTTGACATAAGGCTGATTATTTCTGTCATTTGTCTGGTGGTGGTCCTAAAAATCCCAGCCTGGAAGCTGCCCTGCCAGGCACTGCCCCTGGAAAGCTAACCAGTGGCAAACAGCTCTGCAAAATGGGACTGAGCTGACAGCAGAAATCCTTACAGAAGCCTCAGCAGGCAGGTGTTCCCTCCCAGAGGGGTCAGGGCAGTCAGAGTAAATCAGGAGTAGCCCCTCTTTAATCAGAGGTGCATTTCAGGAGGGCTGGGAGGGCAGTGAGCTGTCCAGGGAGGAGAGCAGCGAGTTCCTAGGGTCAAGGACACCTTCTCCTGCTCTGGGCCCCTGGCACTCCTCTTTTGCACACTAGTGACAGGTGGGGGAGAGCACCTGAAGCCATTTCAGTAGGGTTTTGTTGGTGTTTGTGGTACACTTAGCACTAACTGCTCGAAATCCACAATTTCTCAGGCACATTCTTGGTTTCCTCTGGTGCGGCTGCTGACCTTAAATAAAAGTTCACCTACACTGAAAAATAATTGAATAAACCAGCAGAGCTTGATAATTATTAGCTCAATTAGTTATTTTGGAGGCTGGAAAAACAGTTTTACTGTTACTTTAAGGCTCCTAGTTGGGTTGAATTGTGCAGAATTAACTTTGTTGAATGAAGCCATCACCAGCATTCAAGGAGACTGAGTCAGTGAAAATAACTGAAATTTCTGTTGGCAGTGAGGGATTCAGTGTCATCTGGAATTAGCCTGTTTAAATTGGTTGAATGGTTGAATGTTGGTAAATGGTAAATAATACTGGGAGGACTTCAGCTGGAAATTAATAGGGCCATTTCTGACTTGCTGGAAAAGAGTAACTGCTAGCTTTCTCAGATTATAGGATTAAACTGTATCAGTACTTTAAATGTGACTCATGAGCAGGGGCTTTCTGAAGAGAATTACATAAATTTCCCAAGGTCTTTCTGAATAACAAATTATTCCAAATAATTTCCCCATCTTGAATAACAGTGGGTGAAATCCTGGCCCCACTGAGGTCAACAGAAAAAGTCCTTTTGATTTCACTGGGGTCAGGATTTCACCCTGAGACTCTGGGAAATGTTCAGCTCTTCTGTGGTGACTGGGTGAGGAAGAAGTCAGGAAGGCTGCAGTTGGACCTGATATTTTCCAACAACAGGCAATTCACTCTCCTCTGATTTTTGTGTTTACCTCGCTGAGTGATGAACCAGGTTCTATCCTCATTTGCACCAGTGTGGATTTACAGTGTATTTTTAGATATGTCTGTGCAAATTCTATCTTCTTGTCAAGGCACATGACCCCAAACATTTCTTGCTGGGTTCCAGAGGTAACATACAGGGAACTGTGCAGTTCTGGGTTGACCATGAGGAAATTTAGCTTACCCACACAGCTACCCTGAGGACAACTGTTTGCTTACCTGCACTGAGTTAATTACAATTGACTCTTTGGTAATTATTCTGGTCCTAATCCAGAGTGGATAACATACTGTAATTATCCATACAGCTATTTAAAAAACCCCACACAACAACGACAAAAATCTACACACCAAAGGTAGCTGGAAAACCAACAGAGTAAAATCCAATTTGACACAAGTCACTTTATGGACAAGGGAAGTATTGCAATCTGTTTTCCTGCGGATTTGCACCTTTTGTCCCTTGGACCACACTCAAAAGGTGCTCAGTTTTCTTGCAGAGCTCTTATCTCACCTCTGCTGGGTGAGAGATGGGCTGTGACTCTCAGGGATGTGCATCAGCTAGCCCACTGTGTTTGGATGACTGGCTGCTGAGTTTTCTCCCTCAGCAGGACCACCAGTTTTCACAAAGTACACAGGGCCTCTCTCCCTTCAAAACAGGCTAAAAAAGAAAAAAAAGAATGACTAAAAAAAGCAAAGTAGAGAGCACTGTTGGATAGGTTTGTTTTCTTCAGAAATCTACTAGAAATGAGGTTTCTCCATGGGTTTACATTTGCATAATTCCCCTAAAGACTCTTCAGTCACACTGTTTTATGTCAGGAGAAGTTCCAGCCATAAATATTTAAGAATTTCAAGCCTCTCATAGAGGGCACATAAGGACATAAGTTTCGAATTTTACAAGAGCAAAGGAATGAAACAAACGGCTTCACATTTTTCAGGAGTCAATCCCTCCAACTCAGCCTGGGCTGTGGAGCCACAGAGCATGCAGAGACTTTTGCCTTGGTGCCAGCTCTTATCATTAGCTATTTTTCAGGAGTTTATAGCCAAATCTACAACTGTGTGTAAAACTGAGTGTGATAATTTTGTGACAGATCCTGGTGTGGTTAGCAAGTGTCAGCCTCTAGTAGAACCCATTGAGCTAAGTGTAGCTGAGGTCAAGGTGTGCTCTGTCCATTTGAAGCTGGAATTTGTGGTCATATAGCTCTGAAGATGAAGATACACTTACTCTTCTTCTATGTTTTAAATAATAATACTACTTATTTGCTTTCTGATTTTTGTTCTTACTTTCTTTCTCTTCCTATTCACTCGATTCTCATTTGCCACACACTACCAGCTTAAAACTTAACAGTATACACACTTGCACACAATTTTTTAAATATTGAGTTTCAGAAAGACCTAGAAATTGTGTCATGTGTGCTGATACTATTCTTACTTTTAAATACTAACTCTGACTTAACATAAAGTTGAAGGTTTTTTGAGTGCCCACATTCTTAACTGCTTGTCTTTGTTGAGAGATTGGGGTAGACTAGGAGTGGGGACTGGAGCAATGTAAGAGCTACAGTATTATTCACAGTATGAAATACACCTCTAAGAGATTTTATTTGCCTTTCTAAAGCTGTTGAAAGACTATCAATACTATCTCTTTTTGTCTTTCAGCAAAATGATGGTCCAGCACTCAGGCCAGGTATCCGCATTAGAAGTCAGCGCCTCGGCAATTGTCCCCACTTTGTCCCCTGCAGGCTCCCTGGGGTTTGATGATTTCACAAATTTAACCCCCCTGGTGAAGGAGGAGCTGAGGTTTGCCATTCAGAACAAGCGTCAGTTCCACAGGATGGCTTCCCCTCTGGACACGGTGACAGTTGCTGAAAGGCCAGTTGAAACATCGATGCTGAAAACAGAGGTAGGGCTCTTGAAACAGAACTTTGGTGTGAATCACTAATTCTCTAACAAAGCTTTGCCACAAGACTGTTAATTGTAGTAACTATAGACAGCCCTCTGTACCATACTTGCTTCCTTTTAAGCCAGCTGCTTGGCTCTCTGCTGAGTGCTTCGGGCAAACCCTCTGCTATTTCTCATAGTTGGATGTTTTATTTTCAATTATGGACAATTATTTACAGTGGTCAGAGCAAGTGCTAGTCTGGTTTCCCTGCCCAGTGGTGGCTGAACTTGGAATAAGTCACTGCTGAAGTTCTGTTTCCCTGAGGACAGTCCAGCAGAACCCGTGGGAGTCAAGATATGGACCTGCTATGTCCAACTAAGTTTTTGCTCAAAGATGATGCTATCCATGAAAAAGGTTGCTCTTTGAAAGTGGAGAAACAGTTTTGGTTAAGGAAAGAGCTGCACCTTGGTCTGAGCCTCCACAGGAGACAGAAGGGAGGGTGTTAGGATTCCCTTTTTGCTGCTGCCTTTAATTCACTCCCTTCTCAGCCTCACTGGTGGCACATCCTCCACTCTGCTCCCTGTGCCCTCCTCCCTTTCCTCCCTGGAAAATCAGGAGAGGTGGAAGTGGGGGAGCCTGGGGAGACATTCAGTCAATTTTTTGAGTACCACTGATTCCAAATGAGCTGTCATATAGATTACATACAGCCCTGCTCCAGTCAGGTTTTTATTGACAATTCTAATGAAGCTCCTTGCCTTTGACTGGTCAGAATCTCATTTTTATGAAACTCATGATGTGAGCACTGACAGCACTAGCCATGCTGATTTCAAAAATCCAGAAGTTATCAAAATACAAGCCTCCTGTTTGCAACACCTTATGGATTGTGTGTATCTGTTTTTGCTGGACAGTTTTCTCCTGAAGAGGATGAAAGAAAAAAGAGAAGAAGGGAAAGGAATAAAATTGCTGCAGCAAAGTGCCGAAACAAAAAGAAGGAAAAAACAGAATGTTTGCAAAAAGTAAGTGCCTGGCTAGAATTATTATTAATCTGTCATCCTGCCAGGATCCAAGCAGATAGAATAGGGTACTGTCATAGTAGGAAATCAGAAAGATGTCACCCAATACTCTGTAAACCCTTAAAAACTTTAGTTATGAAAGATAAACTTGCCATTTATTAAGTCCAAACCTTGTAGAAACTGGCATGAAGTGAAAGCATGGTGGGAGTGAAAAGAGATCACTGCTACAGAGACCAATCTTGTCTATGGGGATAATGTTAATTTGAATGTGTACACTGAACACAAAAAGAAATAAAATCACATTTCATATAGCCTGCACTGTGGAGAGTCTGCAAACACCTATAAGTAATTTCTGACTTCTTTCTGAACAGAGTGGTGTGATAGCTTGAATTCTCTGTCCTAAAAGCCCAGTCACATCTTCACCTCCTGTGCTGGGACATAAAACTGTATTTCAGTAGCACCAGGCCTGTATCTAGGTATACAAACCTGTATATTCCTATATCTAGGGGCAGAGATAAAAAGCTACATTTGTACTTTGCTGGCTTAAATGGGTTTATAGCCACGTGACCTGGTGTTCAGAGAGGTAAGAAGCAGCACAGATAATTTTGGGTAAAAAAAAAAAAAAAAAAGATTGCAACAGTGCTTTGTATATCTGCCACCAGATAGTGAGCACAAGTTTGAATTTCACTTTCCTACTTCCATTACATCTCTAGAGGCCAAAGGAGGTAACTCTCAATCTGGTTTTCAGGCCATTACTGACTGGGGAATTCACCATTCCAGCACACCAAGCACGTGGGATCCCTTTCCCTGCCAGCCAGATGCCTTCCCACCAATAAAAGACCACAACCACAATTAAAAACCAGCAACTCACTGCTTGCCCTTGCCAGAGTGAAAGCTGTGTGTGTCTTTGTGCAGGAATCAGAGAAGCTGGAGACGATCAATGCAGAGCTGAAAGCCCAGATTGAGGAGCTGAAGAATGAGAAGCAGCATTTGATCTACATGCTGAACCTGCACAGGCCCACGTGCATAGTGCGGGCACAGAACGGGAGGACACCTGAGGACGAGAGAAATCTTTTTATTCAACAGATCAAAGAAGGCACATTACAAGGTTAAGTGATACAGGAATCGTGGAAATATCTGTAATGTTTTTAACAGCTACCAGAATCCATGGGGGAGCCTGACATAATGTGTAGGATTCTATTAGTCAAGAGCCTTTAGGAAGGGCAGATTGCTTCCAGGAGTGGAAAGAATCATTTTGGCTTGACAGCGATTCTTGCCCTTGGAAGATCTGGTCTCAATCACACTGAAGAGCCTCCTGCCCCAAATGTAGGGTTTGCACCTGTCATCCTTGCTGTTCTAGGAGCTGCAGACAACAGCCTCGAGCTCTCTGCTGGTGTTCAGTGCCTGCACTCTCGGGTTTGTGCTGGAACACCAGGACAGCTGTGCTGGATGGACACTGCTCTGCCCTGCTGCTGGTGGGGAGAGGAGACTGGGCACTTTGGAATGGCCAGGAGGATGGCTTCTGGCAGAGTGTGCAATGTTGCATTCTAACCCAACACACACACACACACAAAATCCCCCCTGTAGTTCTGGCTAAGCTTTGTCATTTTTTTCACAACACTCACGTGGGTTTTTTTTCTGTGACTCATCTCAGTGACTGAATTTGAAGGGTTTAGTAAGTGTGACAAAAAAAGGTTTCTTGCAAAACATCTGTGTAGCCTAGCTTGTATTTTCTGAGCTATCACCCCAGATACTACCCCTTGGGGACTACAGTTTTTCCTTGAATTGTTGAAGAGCAGCTTGCACCATCACTTATTGACTTGGTGAATGGAACCCACTGAACTGGAAGAGGAAAGTAACTGTGCAGGGGTTTTGAAAGATGTCTTGCTCAAGCAAAAAGTGAATCCCAAACTCCCGAACCTTGAAAAAAATAAATATTTTTTTAATTCATCTAGGATTTAATCCTACAAGCCTTAATTCATGCTATTACCCCTCAGCCACAGAAGAGGTTCCTTGGATTTCAGTGGGTCTGCTCATGCAGATAGGTCTTACAGGCATAAGAGCTTGGAAAAGCTTTTTCCATCCTGGTCAGGATTATTTCCTTTTGCCAGGTGACTCAGAGGGGGAAATTATGATTGTAGCTACTTTGGTTTCACATTTGAGTGGCAACTACAGTTGATCAAAAGTGTTACTTAGAATCTAAAGGAGGCAAGAGTTTTGATGTAGTGAATAATTGTTTCATTTTTTATTAAATACTAACCTTGGATGTTTTTGAACTGGTAGAAGAGCTGCTGGACAAAACAGTTGGAGCTATGAGTGTTGAAATTCTGATGTTTCTGTGAAATTCTCAGATTGTTTATTTCTAGAAAATACACCCTTACAATTTTATTTTTTTTTTGTAAAAGAAAATATTATCCTTATTTATCACCAATATCATAATGAGTAGAGCTAATAAATACTGCGAGCAAGATAAAACTGAAAACACAAGTGTTGCTCTGTCTTTTTACTTTTATCTCTTGGTGTTTAATATTATATATTCCTAAACTTCACCAGTTGTATTTGAGGCACCACTATTTATTAAAAACATTTATCCTTCATATTTTTTTGAAGAGGAGGCACTGAGTGTCTTGGATGATTGGGTGCAGATATTGCACCTCCCAAAATTCCATGTCTCCATCAGTGGTGTCTGACTGCTCAGTGCCACAATTTAAACAAAGCAAAATATAAGTGGAGCTTACAGTGCATAATATTTTACACCAGTTCTGCAGTGTTGAATTGTGTGCTTGTTCTAAAGGCTAAACTTGAAGATACCTCAGCCATGAGCTTCTTACCCTGCAAGAGTCCATCACACATTGTACCTGCTCCTGGTGGGGTTGTTATATTCTGCAACAGAACTGCTTAGTGCCATTTCCTGAGATCTGGATGTATTGTCATGTCCTAAATCACGTGTTAAAGGGATGTACTTCATGTATCTGAAAAGTGAATGTATGACAAAGCTGGCATTCTAGGTCCAGTGCTTCAGAATCCATGGGCTCTCTGTATATTGGAAGGTTTCCACTGACTTCAGTGAGAGCTCCTTTCGTGCCCTGTAAGCAGAGTTTGGAGCCTCTGTGACAACTTCTCTGGCTTAAAGGGCAAGTTCTACATGTAATTGGGCCAGCTGTGTACCAGACAGCAGACACACATGGAGTGTGTACAATCAGCTTGTCAAACAATGTTCATTCCTTGACTTCTGTAACGTGGAAACACAAACCAAGGCATCACCCTGGTATCTACACTTTGGCCTTGCTTTTTGCCTCTCAGATGCCAGCAGACAGGGCTGTTTGTCTCCTAATTGGTTTTAAGGTGTTACCACAGAGACTATAATGCCAGAATCCACGTGTGTCCCTCGGGGAGTTTGTATGGTTGCTGTTAACCCTATCACTGGTGACGCAGGCGTCACGCTTTTGTTGCTTGGTCTTATTTACTCCCATGCCAAATGTCAATAAGGTACCACTACTGTTGTCAGAAGATAATCTATTTTTATTCCTTTACATGTGCAGTCCTGGCTGCTCTGTATTGCTTTTGTATGTGTGTGTGTGTGTGTGCTCCTGCACGCTGCTCTGGAGTTGATGGTACTCAGGGTCACTGTGCCCAGGAAAAGAGTGCTTAAACAGCTACCCAGGAATGGTTGCATGGGTTTTCTCAAAGTATGCTTAAAATGCATTAAAAAGCAGTTTGTTTTCTATTCTCAAGTTTGTTTTGATACTTTAATAAAAAAGAATTAATATATATTTATTCACGTGTCATTTAATTCATTTGACATGTCAGGGTCCAAGAGCAACTCCATCCTCTGGAAACAACACTGAGATATTAAAAAGCAAACACTCTTTATGGGTTTGTAACATAAGCATCCTATAAAGTGAAACTGGTACTGTCCACTGCTTGTCAAGGTGTAAAGATGTTGTTACTGCAAGGTTGATTGTGAATTCCAGGCTAACTTCTTCTTTGTGCCTAGAGCTCAGATTAAAGGACTAGAAAGTAGAACTCCTAAACCTTCCCTAACCTTGCAACCAGCCAACTGATGGTTATTTCACCTTTCTGTTTCCCTAATGACTTTGATGCTTTTGCTACTGCAAAGCCTTAACATTTCTAGATTGCTTTCTATAATTCCATGGAAGATCTAAGGAAGGATGGCACGATCAGGGCTTTGTTTTTTTCCTCTTGTGTCTGTGTATTGGTGTGTCTGGGGAGAAACATGAGGAAAGATGAACAAAATGTTCCCTCCTGCTTTTCCAAAGCTGAGTATCTCCACACCCAGACAGAGTCCCTGTGTTTTGACAGCCGGTGATGTGGACAAAAACTTTTGGCTCCCATCCATTGCAAGCACTCATAACTTGTAATACAGAGGCCAGATGGAAGGCCAGGAGCTCCAGGGATCAGGAAATAAATTGCTCTATTGCAAAATCCAGTTAAAAATATCATATGGAAGGAAGATCTAAGCTACTCTGAGCTTGGCAATGTTGAAATCTTACTTTCCTTATTGGTCCACCCATTTACAGTGGTGCAGCCCCCATATGTAAATTCACCCTTTGGTGCATTCTCCTGTAGCTGCTGCCAAATTTTGCTGTTGAATACCCAGTTCAACACTAAATTGGAAAACTTAAAAATCATCTGCCTGGCCTGGCTTAGAAAACCTTATTAAAAAAAATTTTGGGCTACAATTTCCTGAGCTGGTATTTTATAAATTTTTGTAAATGGTATGAGTTGAAAGCATGAAACCACCACTGATCTCTGACATAATCCCAATAGCATAGTTGGTGTTCCTTGGGAATTATATGCCATAGCTTCTCCTGAGATCTTGTTCTAGATGCTAAATCTGTTTACAGGCCCATGTAGACCTCAAAGCATGCTGGGCTTTACACTGTATTTTGGCAAGGAGAATTTTCTAGTCCTTTTCTAGTTCTCTTCCTGATATAAATGAAAAAATAGCAACAGTAAAGGTAGGCAGAGACAATGATTTATAAAAGGCTGGAAATGTTTAATGAAACTGAATGGCAACAAATTAAACTTACAATAATTTGTAATTATTAGCATTCGAAGTCATTGATCAAAGGCACGGTTCTGCCAAAGAAACTGGGTGATTCATGAGCAATGAAAATAAAAGTGCACAATTGTTTGGCACTAGCAAAAAAGCTCTGAAAACAAAATCTCCTTGCTCTTAGGGAATTCTCCAACCCAGGAGGATGAGTGTACCTCGCACGCATTTTCCTTGGGGGTTTTGGTTTCCCCGCTCCTCCCGTCGAGACCTGGTCCAGGTCTCGCCCATCGCCGGTGAGATGAAAATCATTTCCGAGCCCAAACACATTTCCGAGCCCAAACACATTTCCGATTTCGGACACATTTCCGTGTTTGCCCAGTGCCCCCAGCTGGAGACCCTGAGAATCTCCTCGCCATGAAATGGGCAATAATTTTAATTAACACAAGTACTTTCTAGCAGTCTTCATTAGTTTGTAATTACACCGACAGAATATTTTCATTTCTGTAATAGATGCCATTCCTTTTTAAGTGTAGTTAAGATAATGAGTGACACTATTTTTTAAGTATCCTGTTGTTTAAAATTTGTTTCCTTAATGGACGCTCTGAGTCACAACTGCTGACTCTAGGGATAAAAATAGTTATTTGCTAATTTTCAGTGCTATTAGATCTTCAAAGCCATCACAGTTAAAAAGAGAATACACTGGAATCTATTCTTAATACAGCATCAGTTCTGGCTGCAAATATTTACTATTGCTGACAGTGATCCATTAACCAAAAAAATCTCCAGCCTAATGATTTTCAGACCCCAATGTAAGTGCACTAGAGCAGACACTCAGAAAAAAAATATTAGATCTATGAAATGAATGAATAGAAAATGAGAACAAGTAGAGTGAGTTAAACCAGGAATACTTTTCCTCCTTTTGAGAATTTAGCATCTTTATATCTGCAGACCCTGCTGAAATAATTGGTGCATGGCTCTGCCCCCTTAGTGGGCATTTTCTCACCAAAAGCAGCTGTCCAAGGGAGAAGAGCACAGGGCCAGGATGCTGCTCCCCTGGGTGCTTTCCCATGCCAGCTGTTTTCAGCTGGTGAGTCACACCAGCTTGCCATGGATTCTTTAGGTAGCATCCTTCCACAAATCTTTCTGTCAAGTGTTTTGGCCAGTTTCTCACCCACAGCACCAGCATCTGCAGCAACTTCTGGCAGCAAGTTCCACAGGGCTATCACCACTCAGGAGAAGAAAACAGCTCCCTGTGGTTTGACCCTGTTCCCAGAAACTCGACTTGTCCTACCCTAAGCAATCTGTTTTCTTCTTTTTTTTTCTTTTCTTTTTTTTTTCCTTTTTCTTTTTTTTTTTTTTTTTTTTTTTTTTTTTTTTTTTTTTTTTTTTTTTTTTTTTTTTTTTTTTTTCTTTTTTCTTTTGACAGCCATTTAACATCCTTGATTATTCCTCTCACCCAGGTTTTTTTCTGGGAAATTTGTGGCTTTTCCCAAGATAAAAGACACCCTTTCCCTAACCATTTCATCACCCTTTAACATAAAAGAACTGTAACAACATGCAGTATTCAAGTTGTGGTCAAGCCATGGATTGATACAGAAGGATCTTGATGTTCACTCTCCCTTTTCCTAAGAATTCCAAAAATTAGGATTGCAGGTTTGGTGACTGGCCAGCATTAAGTCTCACACAAAGCAGCAATCTCTCCTAATCCCAATATTTCCTTCCTGAGCAGCAATGATAAACTCAAGCCCATCTCTCCATACATGGTTCTAGCACTGATTTTTCTCATATACACTACCTCGTGTTTACTTACATTGAATTTTATCTGCCATTCTGCTTGAGTTTTATCTGCCACCATTCTGCTTTGTTTGTGCAGGGGTTTGTGTCAGTGTGTGAGTGTCTGAGCTTGGCCACACCACATTTCCCTGTCAGCAGCAAAACTGTCCATGGGCAGAGGAAGGGATGGTTAGAGAAACCAGGCATCTGTGTTAATCTGAAGGGCTTACCAATATTGGGTTCAAAGAAAGAAATTCTTTAAATTAGTAACAAAAGGAGGGAGATATTAATTTAAAAAAAAATATATTCACATTTCAAGTAATGCCATGCTTCTCTACATTTAGCAAAAAGCACCAAGAAGCACTCTGTTTATCTGTTGTTATTTTTACCTGAATTTCTTCACAGCATTTTCCCCCTCCTACCCTCAGTGCACTGACACTTCCCATCCTTCTAGGAGTCAGCACTCAAATGAGCAGAGTGCCACAAAACTGGTTTATAGCACACAGCAAAATAGTTCCCTTAAGGAGAAGGGAAACTATCCTACAGGAAGCTAAAGCAAATATTAAATTGCACAAACACTTATTCAAAAGGAGGAAATGCTACCAAAACCTAGCCACACAAACCCAGTACAGTGTCCATGGACAGCAGTGAGTGCATCAGAGAAGAAGGACACAGAGCACAGGCAGAGACCATTTTCCATCCCAAAAATACAGTGCCATCATTTAAAGCCATTTGGAGATGGGTGGCTTTTTTCCCAGGTACTTTGGGATGCATTTCATTGTCTCATTATCTGAATTGCTTGCACAGTCCCCCACCAGCATTCACAATTGTTGTTTAACAATTTCCTAAAGCACAGGAAAGATCATCCAGGACACTCCTTGCTCAGAAACAGCAATGCAAATATGGGAGATGGATTCCCTCTGAAAGCAAACCTGTCAGAAGCAAAAGCAGAAAAAATTAAAAAAAATTAAATTCTGTCACAACTGATCCCTTCACTCTAAATATTCACAGACACTGAACACTGTAGGGTCCTATTCTCTTTGCCAAGCCTCTGCTTCTGCTGCTCACAGACATTTAATCAGTGCTGTAGCTGCTCAGAAGCTATCCAGTTATGTCTGGCATTCCAGGTTGCTCCCTAAGTAGTAAAGCATTAATGTACTCCTCCTGTGCATGCAAATGAAAGAAGGATATGAATGCAGGGGCTGGACAAGACATCCTACCAAAAAAAACCCCTGCCAGAGTTGATAAAGAACCTTGAGTTTCAAAGACAGATTTTGACACCCACAGCCCCCAGAGCAGCGTGTGCCACCCTGCAGTCATTGTGGAAAAGCCACTGGAGTGTGAATGGTTTAAGCAAGCACAGAGCTTTATTTCTACTTCTATTTTTTAGATTTATTTCTAAATAAGCCCAGAGCTCCCTTGGCACAGCTCCATGCCCCCCAGGAAGGGTCCATGGCCAGGCTGGCTGAGCAGCCTGCTCTGGGGGAAGCTGTGCCTGTCCATGGCAGGGCACTGGAACCAGCTGGTCTCAGATGTCCCTTCCAACCCAAACTGTCCCGTGGCTTCAGGAGATGTGTGTGTGGCCAAAACAAAACCAGGTTGGATCCTGCTGGTCAGACAGGCAGGCAGATTCCCACTCAGAGCACATTCCTAGAGCTAAGTGTGTGCAACCACACAGAAGGAAAAGGCAAGGGATGAATCCTGATGTTTGTGCCTGGGCAGGAAAAGAACAGAAATTTGGGGTTAGGCAGCAGAGAGTTAGAGTTATGGCTTAAATCCTTTAGGTGCCACTAAGGTGCTTTAGAGCTTGGACTAAAATTCAAGCACTAAAGGGTATTTCTAAGTATGGATAAGCATATGCATTAGCAAGGGGACAGAAGTTAATGCCCAGTTTCCTTTAAAATGAATTCTGTGTAAAACACTTGGTTAATGTTTTTACATCACCCTGGTAACCTGATCAACATTACCATAGAAGCATCTTATATGGAAAGACAGAGCAGCTAACCTCATGAAAAGGTAATTCTACTTCTATGACTCATGGCCATAAATCCACACTTGTGGAGTGAAATGGGCAGGCACCAACCATCCTGAGCTCCCAATGATGTCAGGTTAGCTGGCTGTTCAGTATATGTAAATTTGGAAAAAAAAAAAAAAAAAGCAAAAGCAAACCCACAGTACATGTCACACTGAAATTTATAACCCTCCAAAGTTCAGCCTGTTCTGAGCAATTAACACGAAATTACTGCCAGAGCTGTGATATATTAGAATAAATAACTCTTTAAAGAGATACAGATGTTAAATGTGTGTGTGCCTTGGAGAGTCATGTCAAACATTTAAAAATAACCTCAGTGATTACTGGTGTGTTTAGATTTTATAAGATCTAGGGCTGGCAGAGAACTCTGTGGTTCTTGTTCCCTACCACACCACATGTGTGATCTGGATTAAATTTCAGAGGGAGGTCTCTTTTTGTCCCTTCCAGGCTTCTACTTAGGAAGAGTGCAGGGAGCTAAATTCAGAAGCAGGGTAGGAGTATGCATCTCCAAAAACTGCATGGGTCACATTTAACACAGGTACAAACCACAGTGCTGCTGTCCAAGAGATGCAAATCCTCGACTTCAGAGGTTTTTCTTCAGAGTGTGAAATGAGAATCAACCTGAGACAACAAACTGTTCTCAGGTAGGTGCTGAGCAGTGACCTGCACAAATTTAACATGTACAGGCTCATAAAATGTGTGCACTATTATCTGCCTGATGACAAAGAGCAATGATTTCTATGGCAATAAATATCAATAACAAGCATTGTGACAGTGGGCTGGAAGTTTTTCCTTTCAAACTCTCTATTATATATATATACCCACCTCAGCAGGTAAACTACAGTTTGAAGCTGAAAACCAAATTCTGTCTCATCCCAACAGTGTCACAAAAACTTCTGGCAGAGAAAGATGAAGGCCAAGAGAGAAATAAAATATTTCTTTTGCATTCTGTCTCTCTGGATAAGCAGCACTTGGAAGCATTACAGTAAAGGGTAGGAGAAATCAGAAAATTACAGTTTTCCCTCTCTGGCTCTTTTTCAGCCCTAGCTTTATGGAAGCCTCCCCTCCCTCCCCAAAACACCAAACACCTGCCCATCTACCAAGCAATTCCCTTTGCTGCAGCTCCCAAGACTCCAGGCTCAGCCCAGTGTGCACCCAGTTCCTCCAAACTCACATTTCCCAGTGGTGCTGCCCTCAGCTCCACAGGTTCTGCAGGAGGGCTGAGTTCATGGTCACCAGCAGTTATTTCAAAAGCACCTAACGCCCAGCCTGTGGTGACATGGATATCTAACAGAAGAGTTTAAGATTTAACAGCTCTCCACAAAAATATAGGTTATTTTCCCTCACTTCTTCCTCTTAAGCATCTCCAGTACACTTGCTTGCATGCTTGCTCAGGGTGGAATTAGCTGCAGTTATTGCATTTTACCACATGTTCCTCTTTTAGGAATAATTTACACACAATGAGAAACTTACACCATGATATAAGTCATTGTTAAGCTCGTCTCAGTCTTCATTGTAATAAACACTGCTTAGAAACCACAAATTTGTTGCTTTCTTATGCCACCAAACAGCAGAAAAATACAAAGTAATGGGCCATTCTTTGAAGTGCTAAAGTCCTGTCTAGGAAAAACCAGACGTGGCACAAAGAGTTGCTTCAATTCCTGATTTACGACTGAGGATCAAGGAGTTTGATCACAATGTAGTTTTCCTATTTTAAGTGGACAGTTTGCCCATTTTAAATGGAAGCTTGCTGGGAGATCTACAGTATTCCACACGTTCTCATTCTGTAGAACATTTCATAACTAACAGTGAGAACAGTTTTGGTTTTAAATAGAAAACAAAAAAAAAGGTTCTTAAAACAAAAGCCATTATCAAAAGAGTCGGTGTCGAACTTCTGGCACTAAAACCCTATTGCTGTTGTTTTACAATACCAGTTTCAGTTTTCAGTAAACTCTAACTGCTCCATGACTGTTCCCACTGGACATGGGTGAACAAACCCCTGTCATTCCAGCTCCACCAGGAGCAAGCAGCCCCCTGAGCTGGAGCTCAGCTTCTTAAGCCTTGGAAAAGACAGAAAGCTTCCTATTGCCTCCTCTTCCATCAACCTGCTAAGAAACAAACCAAAGCCAAGTTATGTCCTTCAGCCTTTCAAAAAAATTCTCATCCATCTGGGCTTTAATTGGAGCATCTGTGGTTTAGTTCATCTCCCAGAAGAAGAAGTTTTCTTGCTAGTGTGTACCTGAACCTTTCTCTTGACTGTAGTTTTTTAGATGGTTACACACAGCTAGAGAGCACAAATCATAGATTTTGATAAGTAAACAATTTGTTCTTAGAATCAAAGAATGGTTTGGATTAGAAGGGACCTTCAAGACCATCTAGTCTCAACCCCCATGCCCTGGGCACTTCCCACTCTCCCAGGCTGCTCAGGGATGGGAAATGTTCCATCCACAGCTTCTCTGGGCAACCTGTTCCAGTGCCTCACCTCCCCCACAGGAGAGAATTTCTTCCTCATATCTGATCTGATGCTGTGTTCTTCCATGGACTCATGGAATCATGAAGGTTGGAAAAGCCCTTCCAGCACCAGCACTGTCACCACAATGAGCCAGTGCCAGACCCAGACACCTCATGAACCCCTCCAGGGATGGTGACATGCCTGGACAACACATTCCAGTGCCTGACCACCCTGGCAGTGGAGGGATTTTCTGATATTTAACCTGCATCTCCCCGGTTTTAGGGCAGTTCCCTCTTGCTGTCTCCGTGCAGGCACAGCAGAGGAGGCCAGTCCCACCACACTGCACCCTCCCTCACTGGACAGAGCACTGCAGCTTGTCCTGCCTGCTCCAGGACAGTGTCCCTCTCCAGCTGCCTTGTAGCCCCCTTTGGGTGCTGGAATGTGAGAGCAGAGTCTCTTCTCCAGGCTGAGCAGCCTGTCTGCACAGCACAGGGTCCCAGACTTGGCAGGCACAGTTTGCCCTTAGTGAAGCCATGCTGGCTGTTGCAAATCACCTGATTTTCCAGGTGCTTTAGCACAGCTTCCAGGAGGAGTTGCTCCATGGTCTCGTCAGGCACAGAGGTCAGGCAGACTGGCTTGTAGCTTCTTGGATCTTCCCTTTCTAAAATTGGTGTTATGTTTCCTCTTTTCCAGCCAGTGGGACCTTGGCTGGACTGCCACAGTTTCTCAAGTGAAATGTTGGATAGTGCTTAGCCACTTCCTTCAGGATGTGCATCTCATCAGCTCCCATGGACTTGTGCCCCTTCTGGTTCCTTAGATGGTCTTGAACCAGAACTTCTCCTAGAGCAGGCAGTTCCTCATTCTCCCAGTCCCTGAAAATCTGAATTTATTTTCCATAAAAAGCTCAGAGGTAGACATTTCTTCATTTCTTCCCAGTCCCTGAAAATCTGAATTTATTTTCCATAAAAAGCTCAGAGGTAGACATTTCTTCATAAAGAGAGGCTAGAGGATTCTCTTTTACTCTTCTGTTGTGAATTTCCATTTACCTAATGCAGCAAAACAGAGAACATTATTTTACCAGAATAAAAAGCAAGACAAATGATGGCAAACATCCCCTGCTGAGACACCCCTGAAATACTTATTAGATTGAATGATTCAAGAAATTGAATTTTGGCTCTGGAGTTTATATCTTACAATCCTGAGCTGGTAAAGATGGGAAATTGTGCCAAAAAAGCTATGAGACTATTTAAGGCAGAGGAAAATATATTCATCTGTTTTTTAAATGGGAACAGACACAAACAGTAACTGAATCTATGGACAGAAATAAAAGAGAAAAATTTAAAAGAGAAAAATTATTTCAGGCCCTTCTCAGAAATTAACATTTCCAGAAGATGATTCTGGGACACTTCCCTGAAATATCCTCACTTCTGATAAATCATAGGTCAGAATACTCAGCCTGTGGCAGAAGACAGTTTCTTGCATCTCCTTTGACTTTTTAAGGAGAACAGTCACCACAGGAATGAAGATAGGAAAAGGAACTATTAGGGACTGTGGCCAATTAGAGGGATGGAACACAATGTGGAATCACTTCTTTTCATAGGCAACATGAGTGATGAAGGTTTCTGCCCCTAGTAAGAGATTTCACAAACGACACTGATGCCTGATTTCAAGAGATACACAAAAGGCAAAATTCAGCTTTGCAATCTAATCTTCTACTGATCCTCGAACAGGTGGCTTGGTTCTTGCACATAATTTGGCCACCCAAACCCAGAAATTCCTGGTTCACCCAAACACCTTTTAACTCCCTTGTATGCCAAACACTTCCACCGCTCCAGCCCCGGCTGGGAGCAGGCATGAGCAGCGCAGCTCTGACTCACAAAGCCGTGGGCTGCTCCATCTCTAGCAAGGAAAATGAGAAATACGAGAGAACCCAAACGCAGGGTTTCTGTCGCAGCCTCCTTCTATGAAATGTGGTGTTTCCAGCACGCGTTTCTCA
This sequence comes from Sitta europaea, assembly GCA_013400255.1. NCBI lineage: Eukaryota > Metazoa > Chordata > Aves > Passeriformes > Sittidae > Sitta > Sitta europaea. The sequence continues at coordinate 500,172 of VXBS01007401.1, forward strand.
ATCAAACCATTGGCAGATCATCTCCTGTGAACGGCTCAAGGACGGTAAGCAGATCCTTGCTGGTCGCGTAGCAAGCAGAAGTGAAAGAAGCTTTCAAATGCACTTTATTCACAGCAGCCCCATCCCTTCTCCCCCACCGACTAAAGACAGCGCGGCACATTAACACTGAATATCCAAGTGTGAGTGGCCTTGCCGTTTCTCATCCTCCAAAAAACAAGCACGGTTCTTTGAAATCTTACGGGTTTTGCTTCTCAGTGAGCTCAGCACTGTGTCAGCAAATGACAAGTACAAGCACTGGCGCCAAAAAGATGCAGCCGTTAGGCATGGCTTGTGCAGGACCTTTACATTTTTCTGGCACTAAAATATAAGTCTGTTTTACGTCATCTGGATGTGATTCTAGTGCTTTAGCTAATTTGAAACAGCATTGCATGCAGTACGCTCTGGCTCTTTAATGGTAAGCCAACACTAAGCAGATACTCAGTCTACCCACACCAAGGCTGCTGGAATTTCTATTGGAATGAGGATTATTCTCTTGTTACAGTGCTGGTTTTGGCTGCTTGCAGCAGGCTGGGCAGAATCATCAGAAGCAGATCATTAAAGCTCAACACATTCCCAAAAGTCAGACTGAATTGGCTGGGCCTGGAAGGCGGTTTAAACATTTTCTATTTTTATCCAATAATAAAAACTTGGTTACTTTGGCCCAAATCCCACAGCAGGTTTCCTTACAGCAGCTCAGGGATGTGCCAACCTCTCTCATTGGCAGGGAGACCTTCTGCCTGTAACCTGGGGTGGGCCAGGGTTTGGCCCAAGCTTTCCCTCACCAGGAGGAGGCATTTGGATCATGGAATCATGGAATCATGGACTAGCTTGGTCTGGAGGGGACCTTAAAGACCATAATTCCACTTCTGCCACAGACAGGGACTCCTTCCTCTAGACCAGGGTGCTCAGAGCCCCATCCAACCTGGCTGTGAGTACTGCCAGGGATGGGGTGTCCACAACTTCTCTGGGCAACCTCTTCCAGTGCCCCACCACCCTCACAGCAAAGAACTTCCTCCTAATATCTGATCTAAACCTACTCCCTTTTAGTTCGAAGCCATTCCCCCTTGATTTAGCTTGGATCCATTCACCCTTGCCCTGTCACTGCATGCTCTTGTAAGAAGTGCCTCTCCATCGTTCTTGTAGTTTCCCTTCAGGTACCAGGAGGCTGCAATTAGGTTACCCCGAAGCAGTTTTCTCCCGGGCTGAACACTCCCAATTCTCTCAGCCTTTCCTCGTAAGGGCGATGCTCCATCCCTCTCCTCCACTTGGTGGCCTCCGCCGGACTGGCTGCAGCAGCTCCGGGCGCTCCCTGCTGCGGGAGGGGCCGGGGGCAGCAGAAAGAGGGGCAAACCCCTGCCCTCGCCCCCTGCTTTGGGGCAGCCGGGACAGCGGGGTCCAGCTGGTCACCGCGGAGCACAAAGTCCCTCCGTGCGCCGAAAGCCTTTGGCTTTCTGCGGGGACA
>VXBS01007401.1:501896-535323 GCA_013400255.1 Sitta europaea
CCCTGCAGATCCTGCCCTGCAGATCCTGCCGAGCAGATCCTGCCGAGCAGATCCTGCCCTGCAGATGCTGCCCTGCCCATCCTGCCCTGCCGATCCTGCCCTGCACATCCTGCCCTGCCCATCCTGCCCTGCAGATGCTGCCCTGCAGATCCTGCCCTGCAGATCCTGCCGTGCAGATCCTACCCTGCACATCCTGCCCTGCAGATCGTGCTGTGCAGATGCTGCCCTGCACATCCCGCCGTTCAGATCCTGCCCTGCCCATCCTGCCCTGCCCATCCCGTCCGGGGAACACCCTGGGAGCGGTGGGAGCGCACGGACACGGCTGCAGTCCCAGCCTGGGACTTCCAGGCACGTCAAACCTGCGCCGCGCTTTGGCACTCACGGGGACTTCCCCTCGCCTCAGCCAGCCCGGATCCAGTAAATGAAAATTCTGCGCCTGCTGGTTATCTGGATGGGGAGTCCCTGACGGCAATTTATAGCCTGTATGTTGTGACTAACGATCACCGGGTCGCTGGGATTTTCTGAAGGCTTTCAGGTATCGCCCGACAAACTGCCTAACGAGAGTGGAACGTGAAGATGACAGCAGTGACAGGCAGCAAAAAACTCCATGTCCACGGAGCCTTTCCACCGCATGGGTGAGATACCAGTACAGCCCATGAGATGCTGAGCATCTCCAGTGATAGATGTGCAGCCAGTGCTGTGGGCACACGTTGAACAGAAGCTGTGGACCAGAATTACAGAATAATTGCTAATCCTGAGCCAACACCTTTAAGGTGTGTCCTCAGGGCACACAGAGAAGCCCCAGCTCGAATCCCCCAGAGGGATGGCCATCAGAGCAAACACCGACTTTAACAGCACAGGGATTGCCACACATCGATCTTGCCAAAGCCACAAAACTGAAAACACTGCACAGTCGTGCAGTTTCTGCTCTAGCACTGTTCCAGTGTAGCCCTGAATAAGAAAAACCCTTTATTATTAGCTCTGCTGCTCATCAAGGCTGGCTATCCCATCCTGTCAACTCATCTGCACTGCACAGAGGTTTTTCATTTACTGCACACTGCATTGTGCCACACACAGCTTGGGTTTATAAGTGCACTCAGAGAGCAAGCATGCACCGTGATTCCATAAGCAACTCAGAGAGAGTATGTGTAACAAATCACATCATCTCTTGGTAGTCACTTTAGTACAAAGACTGGGAGGCAGCTCGAGGAATAATTTGGTCATTATCAAACAATCATCTGGTCTGCTGATTCTGCTATAGAACTGGAAACTTCTGGCAAGAAGGGAGCAACAAACATCACCAAGGTCATCTCGACAGGAGTGGCCTCCCACAACTTAAGCCACATTGTCTTTGAAATGATGACCAAAGGAATATGGAGCTGCTTTTTAAAAGCAAGCATGTAAACTCACTAACACAACGGGTCAATACAAAAACATTACCCCAAATCATTCTCTCTCATTTGGAAGCAGAATGTACTTCCTATCAAGGGCAATTTCTCTTTTTAACAGCTTTATTTTAATGCTGTTAGTATTTTATTTGTCCAGCTACTTGTACGATCCGTAGCCAACATTTCATTCACTGCTTTTCAGTCAGTGCTAGGAGTTCCCTCGGAGAGACACACAAATCCTGGACTGACTGATCACACCTACTCAGCAAGAACGACACACACTCAGGGGCCAGAGCACTGCCCCCAAGGCAGCAAGCTTGGTGTAAACTCTGGAAGGATTCCCTAGGCATTGCTTTCTGTGTGATTGTTCCAGACCCTGACACAATATTACAGAGGGAGAGCCCTACAGGAATTTATACTGGCCAAATGATGATATTTTGTACATGAATATCCCTGGAAAAAATCAGAGAGAACTGAAATATGGGATATGTGGGGGAGAGTACACACGATTCTGTAAAAACACTTAGTATTCTGAGAGCTTTTTTTGGGGAGCTAAACGTCACCTGAGAAAAATGTTCATGTTTTGCAGCTCCCAAGGGAATAGTGTGGAACATATTCCTGCATAACACAGACTCATGTCTCACCTGGGAGCCCTGACTCATTGCTTGGGTACACTGTTCTGTACATCAGATGCTGTGTAAGACATGAGTTTTCCACTGTGCATTATGCAACTCCTGATGTAATAAAAACTGCACGAGGAAACTGCAAGAAGCTCTCAGTTCCAAACGAGTCTTATTCCATTTTATTGGTGCTGGCAAACCTCTCTGCAGAGTGGCATAATGGATGGACTGCCTATCCTGCCTGAGCCATGGGATTCAAATGCAGTGTGCATGTTGTGGTCACACCACTGCAAAGGCTACTTCAAAGTTTTGAGATGCCCTGAGCAATTATGAAGGGTAATCTCTTACTGAGTATTGCAATTGTACTGCTATAGCAAGTACTAATATAGAGGTGAAAAGGGTTTATCACTTAATGCCTTCTCTTGAAGGCACATATTTCTTTGAAAATAAAGCTCTGTGTGACATCCAGAGGTTCACAACACACCCAAGAAGACATGACCATAAAAAAACCTCTCCATATATGAAATAAAGAAGTCATCATTCTAATTCACAAAGGAAAGTGGAGAAGGAAAGGAATTGAAAGAAAGGAAATGAATCAAAAAGGCTCCAGAGGAACATGGTCCATGAAGAACACAGCTTTGAGTAACCAGCTAGTTCAGCCTGGAGGAGGCTGAGGAGAGAGCTACCATGGTCTTCAGCATCCTCATGAGGGGAAGTAGAGGGGCAGGCATCAATGTCTCAGGAAAACATGCCAGGGGAGGTTTGGGTTGGGAGTCAGGACAAAGCCCCTCACCCCGAGGGTGGCTGGGCACTGGCACAGGCTCCCCAGGACAGTGGTGACAGCCCCAAGCCTGGGAGATCAAAACCATTGCTCACTGCACTGACAATGCTCTCAGGCACAGGGTGTGACTTTTGGGGTGTTGTGTGCAGGGTCAGGGGTTGGACTGGGTGATGCTGATGGGTTCCTTCCAACCCAGGGGATTCTGTGTCTGTGTCAGGGGTCAGTTCAGGGATCAGCACTGTGCCCGTCAGCCCCCAGAGCTCAGCTCCTACTGAGGCATGCTAACGAGGCAGCTGAGGGATTCCTGCAGCTATCAAATGACAGAGATCTGCCCAGTTTAGGTACACAAATGCTGGATGCCAAATGAGAGTGAAGGGGTTCATAACACAATGTGTTCAGCAGCAAGCACGACCTCCTAACTCAAGGCATTCCCCAGCCTTTACTGCTGTCTCTGCCACAGCACTCTGCCCTCTTTCAGCTGTGCCATGCCTGCTGTTTGCCAAGACATTCCAAACAGGATCAGGCAACTGTTGCTCAAAAAAGGGTCTTTTTTCACACAAGATTTCTTTTCAACCATCTACAGTTCAATGACCAAGTTTATTATGCAGCCTGTGAACATTGTGCTGCCAACAGAGGGAGAGCAGCAATGTGGGAGAAAGGTGGGAGAGAGAGGTTAAAACCTGCTTTAGCTGGTGTTGCCACCTGGAAAATTCCATGTGCAACGTGCAAAACTGTCTCATGCAAAGGATTGAAGTTCTAGCCTAGGTAGTTTTTGGAACAACCAAAGTTCATTTTTTCCTCTGGATGGCTGAAGTCTCTGCCCTTTCCCCTTCTCTCTCCCCACTCTGAGCAGGAGCAGAGCACCTGGGTGCAAACCCTGGCAGAAAAGCATTCCCTGATGACAAATACCACTGGCCTGAGGGGTGGAGAGGAGAGGGTTTCACCCTGGCGTTTCTCACAAGATTAAAACCAAAAGTTCTCACTCTTTGACTGCACCACTAATAAACCACAAGCAAGCAGACTGGGATGTCTTATTTTAAAGCCTCAGTGGCCTTTCAAGGGAACCAAGACATTTGAGTGAGAACTGAAGTGGGTTAAGCAGAGGTTTGTCCTTTTTTGTCAGTTCTGGTAATCAATGGGCAGAGGAGCAGAGTGACATCCATGCAGTCGAAAGAGCTTCTGCATTTACCAGAAGCTGTTTCTCAGTGCTCTTACTCAGCTGGAATGTACCCCCATAAACACCCCTGCTGAAATCAGTTTGTCAGCCAGCTGTCAGCCACACCCATTCTAAAACCCCCTTGCACTGCCAGGGTGGCACAAAGGTGGGGTGTAGGGAAAAGAGCAGGGTGGTGTTTCATTTTATTAGTTAAGTTAGTAGGACCATGGTTTTGAGAACAGCAAGGCAAATCCTCCAAGCACCTAACAGCACGAGCAGCTGTGTGTAATTTTCCCTAAGATTTTGAGAAAATTTAGACTGCAATGTGCAGCTTCACAGCCTGAATATGGATCTGTGTATGCAAAACCCTTTTGCCCTCACTGGGAGTGTCAGCACACAATTAAATAAAAATATTTAAATTTGCTAACTGCAGTGCTGCAACAGTAATGCAATCTAAGAAAGTCCACTTTCATGCCAAATACACAGGACTTAAACTTGCCTCATGCAGTTCCCTGAGTGGACTGGGGGTTGAAAAGGAGTTTGCTCCATTAAACTCCAGAGAAAAACCCAGAGAATTACCCCAGGGTTGTGAGCTGGGTGACAGCAGAGAGCAGCCATCAGCCCAGCTCCTGCTCTGGGGAGCTTTGTCAGGGGTTCCATTAAATGATCTGTCATCAACTGAATATTAATCTCTCAGTATTTTATTACTCAGACCTAAACAGGGCCTTCTGGAGGGCATGAATTATTGGCAAGGGGAGGCAGCAATTCCAAAGTGAGGTGCAGTGTAGAAAACAGCCAGTGGAAGCAGTGTCTGGGCACTGTTTAACATCATACTGGCAATCAAACCACGGGAGAGAGAAGAGAATAATGCAGAATCCAGCCTCTAAACAACAAAAAGGAACCCCAAATCAGAAAATGACATTTTTCTGTTTCTAACATTTAGGCATGACCCTCGAGGTTCTGCCAGTTCCTTATGGATGTGCTGAGTTTCTCGAATGTGCTGCAGGACTGGACGCATTTTTTATCACATAGTAATTTCTATAAATTATGTAGAAATTATATATAATTTATAAATTACATATAAATTAAATTCTATAGTAATTTTCTCTAAATGAGATGCCATATTCCTGCCTTTTGGGTGCCATGTGGCTGATGAGAATCTTGCTGAACCCAGTGGGGAAGGGGATCCAAGCAAGAGCAGAGGTGACTTGAGGAAATTTGCACTNAAGTCAATATTGTCAGGGAAATTGGAATGTTCCTGAGCACAAAAATCAACTTGGGATTGATTTTTGCTTTCTCACTCACTGCTATTTTTAATTTACATTCAGTAACTGAATCACTGCTCTTGAAATGTTACTGTTTCATATAAAACCCTGTTTTGGTATAAAACAAGCAGCAGATGTGCAGTGAGATTTTTATTAAGATATATTGGTTATTAATAATTAAAAATATGAATTTATTGATACAACAGTTTAATATCCTTGTGTTATCATTTGTGATAGTATATTCCTCAAATTTTTGAGAGCAAACCAGGAAAATGAGAGCTCAGAGTCTCTGCATATGCATCTGATGTCAGATACTGAGAGAAAAATGAAATTCAAAACACATCATCTGGTTTTTCTTTTGACTGTATACACCTGGTACTTAAAAAGTAAAATAATTTCATTTTCCTGAACATTATAAAATGTATAACTTGGTATCAAAGTAATTATCCACAAATGCATGTTGTTTTGTGAATTTGTAGCTGGAGGCATACAGAAAAAAACTCCAAACAAATAATGATGGAAAACCAATTAGTGGAAACCATGGGAATTGCTTTTCACGTGAATTAAGTGGAATATTCAGAGCTTTGCAAAATACCAATCAAAATGATACAAAAAGCTGATAATCTAACAATTTAGGGTGAAAATGGCTTTTAAATGTGATTGCTCTTGTTATTAATCAAGCCCTCAAAGAGAGCTGATGGATCTCCCCTCTTCACCCCTCAGTGCTCTGACAGAATGGCTCCTGAGTCCATCCTGAGCTTGGCAGACAAATGGGATGACCAGAATTTACAAGGGAAATTTCTAGCTTATGTACTATTGTCATTTACTGTAAGAAATGAAAGAAAAAAAAAACATTAATCTCCAGAGAATATTTACCTTGCAACCCAATAGTGCACTTGGAAATTACTGTGCCCTAAAACAGCTCTGATAAGCAAAGATGAAACTCAAATAGATAAAAAGGAACTAAGAGAGCTCTAGCTTAGTATCAAATCCTGTTTTAAGACTTTCTGCTCTTAAAGACATCCTGTTTATATATTTAATCAATGAACTGGATGTAAGACAAACAAGAATGGCCTGCAGGCTTCTGTGAAATGCATATTTGCAAAGTTGGAGTAACTCAGCTTTTAAAGTAAACAGCTAAACAGCCTGGGAAATTCCCCAAATTCCTGGCAGATTCTGTTTCTCTTTCTCTGTGAACAGTGTTCTAATTTTTTTCTGGGAATGTATCATGGTTCAACGGTAGGCACTTAAAAAAGAAAAATTCTTTTCTTTTCTGCTCTTTCCTTGTGTGGATATAATCACAGAATTCGATTTGGTGAGAGACTCTGCCTCTGACAAACCCTTACACCTGACTTCTGGCAAAATGAGTTTCTGCACAACTAAATCTCAGGGGATTGCTTTGGTTGTTTTAAGATCTGCTTTCTTTTAAAGTTCTCTTCTCCAGAGAGGGTTTGGACACTGGGACAGGAGGATGCTTGGGTCACCAGCTGCTCCATTTGTCCCCCAGAGCTGCCTGGGCTGCACACACCCCTGCCAACCCACAGCACTGATCAGCTGCATCATTTCTGCTGGAAGGCTTTCTGCTGACAGGGAGAAACTTCTGCACATGTATAGCTCAGAAACAAGCACAAGTTACACCTATTTATTCTGCTAACAGCACTCCTTCTCTGCAACAGCCCTGTCCCTTACATGATCTTTACTCTGATGCTACTGCACAATCATCCCACCACTTTGCACACTTTGCCTCTGAAGTCTCAAAAGAAAGAAAGGTTCTTCATTCTCCTAATCTTCTGTGTACCTGTCCTAGTTTTGGTTCATCTTTCTTTATCATGGTTGAACAGAAATGTGTGCAGTATTTCAGATGAGGTCTGGCCAGGCTCTCACATAATTACATTGATATTCCTCTCTTTAAGAACACAAATACACAAATACAGAAATAACCCCATCACTGTGCATGTCAGTGCTTATTTTTCTTTCTTTCTGCTCCACTGCATTGGTGCCTCAGCATCAGTTGCTAAAATGCTTTTGCTCCTTCATTCCACTGGCATTTCCAACTCAGGAGTCTCTGCCTTGGGACAGAAATTCCTGTGAATTTTTCTTCAGTTGTTCTCCTTGTGAATTGTTCTTCAGGTTTGTGACTGTGCACTCTGCACTGTGGCAGGACTCCAGACAATCCCACCTGGGTTCCCTGTCCCCAGAAGGCTGGAGCAGATGGTATTTCAGGGTTCCCTCCAGCACAGGCTGTCCCATGCCTCTATGATTCTATGAATAATGGCATTTCCATTCCCTTCTGAGTCTCTCTGGAAGGATATTTCAGTCTTCTCCTGTAGTAATGGTGCCTTTGTGTCCAAAGTCTTTACCAAAGATACTAAACAAGAGAAGTCTGTGAGCAGCCCTTGAGAGCCCCCATTTATAAACAATTTCTTAGCCTAATAGCTTGCTTTCCTAAAATAACTTTTGCCATTTTCCTTCAGCTAATTCTATTTTTTCAATAGCTAGTCCTGTTTTTCAATTCTTGCACAATTTCTCCATCTGAAGCAATTGTATCTTATATGGCATTACATCAAATATTTAAGCAGAGTCTTGTTGCTTATTCCTTACTGTCAATTATTTACCTAATACACAGATAATAAATTAGTATTCTCAAGATTTAGTTTATAATGGGAAGACAAATTTTAATAATCTGCTTAACCCAAGAGAGACTGCTTACAAGCCTTGCTGAGAATCTCAAGAGCTTTGATATTTCAGTAATTTGGAATAATGAAAGCATGACAACCAGCTCATTATGAGACAGCTAAAGGAGAAAGTTCTTCACCTGCCTGGAGACAGGAACCCAAACTGTGCTGGGCAGACTTCACTGGGCTGCAGCCAGAGGTGCCAGCAGCCTCTAGAGCTTTCTAAACACACAACCAAAGCTCTCCCACTGCACCTCTCAAGCAAGCACCCCTTGTGCAGAGGTTTTCTCTCTGGCTCCCTGAAGGAGCTGCCTCAGGTGAGATGAGCTGTGACACAGATACAGCAGCCACTCAGCACTGACTCCTCCAATGAATGTTTCCATTTTTCACCAAGACCTTTGTGGTTTAGCTTCTCCACATCTAAACAGAGCAGTAATGATTCCTTTACTGCAGACCAAACTCATAATTAGCAGGAAACAGGTTATTTGCAAAAGCTATGCCAGCTATTTTCACAATACATTTGGTGTCATGATTTCAAAATTCTGCAGGGAGAAGAGATTCCTACTCTACCATTACAGTCTTTTTCCATAGGAGCTATGTAGGAAAAAAAATACAGAAATGGAGCATGCAATCCCAGGGATGATTGTTACTGCAGCTTGTTTATTAGGAATTACCCACTCCCAGTGAGCCTGTGGCTATTCTGGAGTTAAATGTCACCCAGGTGAGTAAGCACAGTACTGCATGTCCTCTGAGGCAGCTGTAGGACCATTTCTACTTCCAGGGAAATCGATGTAAATCCCACTTTTCTGCAATGAATCCAAGTTCTTTCATTCCCTTATGGATGTGTGCCCACACCACATGCTGTATGTAAGATGTTTCCCCAGTGACCACTTGACATAACCCAGGGTTTACAAACAGAAAATTCCAACCCTCCTATAAAGAGGATAACATTTAGTCTTTATGACATTAAATAACCCCCCCACTTCTCCTGCTCACCAGCCATGCTCCCTTCCTGTAACAGGAATTATATCACTGCACTGATGGGAAGAAGAGAAAAGGGATTTTTTTTTTTTTTAATGGTTGTTTTATCTATCACTTTCACCAAGACAGAAATTCTAGACTGATTCACAGATGGAAACCCCAAATGCCATGCAGCAAAGCATTCATCTATGGACAGGAAACTGTATGGGTTTGATCTACCACAGTAAAGGTTATGTCACCTTTAGATACTTTTTAAAAGACTGCACAGACACCTTCCTTAATACTGGAGTGACAAAACATCAAAGCCTTTGACCATAGACAGGCCCCAGTGAAGTGCAGTTTCTACATGGCCCTACAGAATAACCTTGATCCTCTGATACTGATTCCATCAAGTGATGCTGTCACCAAGCTGTGCAGAAACAGAAGGAAATGGGAAGAAGTAAAAAAACCAAACAGGTGGCACTTGAAATAATGAGAATACAAAGGCCAGTGCCAGCACCAAATGCAGAGGGGCTCAAGAGGCACTGCAGAAGGAGCACTGAATGACAGCAATGGTAGCAGGGCAAAGAACAGAAAGTCTGTACAACAGGCTAGTTTAAAATTGTTTTTTTAAAAGGTGTACTTTCAGTGAGACTGGATGAGTACATGAAGGCACTTATAAATGTTCACAGGCATGAATGTAAAATACCAGTGGGAAGGAGCAAGACTTTCTAATAAGCTGTCTTGAGGTATAACAATTGATCTCTGTTACATGAGCAGTTCTGGCAGTTGACCTTGCCTCTCTGTTGATTTTTTTCAGCTTTGGGGGCTAAAATTAACTTTTAAAAATATAATAATTTTCAATCTGACCCAATTAAACCCAATAGAAATTAATAGATAAATAGCTGAATTGGACCCAGTCTGTTCCTAAATAAATACTTTGGTCTGTAAGTTTGCAGTAAGCACTTTGCTTCTTCATTAGACTGGTAGAAAATGCCAAAAAGAAATGCACACTAACTGAATCTACACAAACTGTAACCTTCACTGTGAACCTAAAAGGCAAAATCCAGCTTTGTTAGCAACTCTTATCTACATGACACACCCACAAATAAGACTGCAATTCACAGTGCTCCTCACAGGAGCCACGACCTGAATATAGAAAAGATCTTCCCTATTTACCTGCCTCTGAAAACCCTGTGGGTGTAATGCAGACCACATTTTTGTGGGGAACAAGGCAAACCAACTGGAAGCTTTTAGAAGCTACAGTACATCAAGTGGCATTTTAGCCATATATAGATGTGAAACCTTTCTTTTTTGATGGTGTAACACTGCTGCAAAAGGAGAGGTTTGGAGCTGAAAAAGAATTTTCTGTTGCTTCCTTAACAAATGGGCTTTTTCCTTTCTGTTCTCCTTTCTGGTTCCCTGTTCATGTGAAAATTATCCCAGGCTCCAGAACACACTTTCTGTTTTGAAGGTTCCTGTAAATCAATATCCTTACAAACAACTGCAAAAAGTGTTCTCACTGCATGTGTAGGGACTCATAAGCCTGTGCTTTAACAGCTCGTGGTCCTTGTCAGCTCATGATTAACTATGACATTAATTCTATAAAAATATCAGAATGTTGGACTTAAGTGGCTTGGGATACTAATTTTGCTCACTTTTTCTTGAGGCTCCAGCTGTCTTTGAAGGTTAGTCACACAACACTGACTGGTGAGGTGCCTCAGTGATCTATCAAACAGAAGGATGATGCAAAAGGCCCTGTGGAAATATTCCTGGGAAAAAATAAGTGATGCAAGAGATGGAGGAAGAAGCCACCCATGCCCTGCTGTTAGTAAAACATGATGCACAGGAAGAGCTGGAGCTGTATCCTGAGGCTGTGGGAAAGAAGTGGGGACAGAGAGGGCTCCCAGCCCTTCCAAGGAACAGCAACATTCTTGGAATTAGGTTGTTGTGACCACACAGCATTGCTGAGAATCCTGCTGTCTTCCCCTAACACTCTGCATAGTCATTATACAATTAATAAAGCAATGAACTCCAGTGCAGAAACCATGGATTAAAACTTTAACTGCAGAACAAGAACAGTGCTTACTGATGGGGAGAAGCACAGAACTTGGATATGGCTGTGATAAGCTGGAGTCAGTTCCTAGACAGAAGTTTAGAAGAAATGTGTAAGGAGGATTTTACACAGAGAACTAGATTTCTACTTCTGGAAGAGAGCATCTGTGGAGCAAAATCTTTAGGATTCTGCTGGGATGGACTGTCTTGGACTAGCTGATCTCTCCTCCCATTTTTGAGGGTCCACAGGGCTCCCTGTGTGAGACCAGCTTTGTACAGTCCTGACCTCAGCTAGACACTTTCCAGTCAGCTGCACATCCCTACTTTAGAGATATGAAACTCTCCTCTCTCCCTTCATCCTAAATTTGATGGATTTTCCCAGAGCTGTTCATTTCCACCATTCCACCCCCACTCTGCCCAGATTACCCAGTGGCATCCAGTGCCTGAGGGAATGTGGGGGTGTGGAGGAATATTGGTGAGACAGCTTCTCCTTCTGTTCCTTCTGAAGGGGGCACAGAGAACAGGCTCAAGGACATTTCCCAAAATGTGCATCTGGAACTGCACTGAGACTTTGGGTTTCCTAGGCAGGGACTGCAGCTGATTCCCTTTGTGGGATTACTCAGCTCTTATGGAATAGTGGAATAATTATGCACCATAAGGAACTTTGAAGACAGCATTTAGGCTGCAGAGTCAAATCCTGGAAATTCTCTTGGGAACAACCTAAGAAATAATTTAAAGAGGCCAACAGCTCATCTGGAGTTTCCAGCCTAAGATAATGGTACAAAAGGGTCCTTTAAAAGGCAGAGTTGACTTCATGGTTTCCCAAATTCTGTCTTGGCAGTGATCAGCAATGCACCATTCTACCAAAGAACTAAAAAAAACCCCAAAAAACCCTCAACCCCCCAGTTTTTTAAAAAAATTAAATTCTGACATTTCGGATCAAATTCTGCTGATAAATACTGTGATCCTGGTGGGGGGAGAAATTAATCCCATGAGTTTAACTGAAAAAAATCCAAGTGCTGAAGTGAGAGAGTTGGCAATGGGGAGGAGGTTTTTATTATCCAAAGGTGCTCTTTGACTGGGAAATACTGTGAGAAAAAGACTCTTTGCTGGATCCCAAGCTACAGCATCCACATTTCTAGACGTTGACACTACTAGGAATCTTCAGAGAAAGTAAACACATTTTTCTGTGTATTTCTCAGTAACATTGCAATCATAGTTCCTTTTTGTAACAAAAAAGTTAAAGAAAACAGAATGTTTTTCTTTCAAACAATTATCAAGCACCTTCAGAGTGGACATAGAACAAAATGCTTAGCAAAGCTCAATCCACAGACATTATCTTCCAGGGACAATAAGCAAGATGAAGGAAGGATGAAGATATTTGTTCAATTCCAGTGGGTGCATTAAAAGACTAAATTTTAAAATGTGCTTTTTAAAACAGCGTTTAAAGCCATCAAACTCTGCTTGCTTTACTTCCACACAGAGCAGACAATCATCACCAGAAACTGGCTGAGCTGTATTTTAGGATATAAAAGGCTTCTAATGACAGCAGGGATTTGGATGATAACGATTTGAGATATCAAAGACTAAGAAAACTCTTTTGTTACACACACTTCAAAAGAGGAACCAATGAGGAGGCAATAAGTAAATAACAGAACAACTAACAGGAAGATGAGCATTAGACTTTGGCACTGACCAGCAAATGAAAAGCAGAGATGCAATAGAGACATTGATTATTGAAGAGGGAGAACATGGTAAAGATGAGCCATTGTTTTTATTAACCAAACCTGTTTAGAGAGATAAAACCCAGCAGCCAGAGCAGGGCTGCAGGGGTGACAAGTGACAAGGGTTACTGGCAGTGTGGGAGGAAGGCATCCCAGCCTGAGGTCGGTGCTTTTCCCTGTCTACATTCCATTGCTCCACAGTGGGCTGCAGGGCACTTTGACATTTCCAAAGGCAAAGCCATGGCTTNAAGCACAGTACTGCATGTCCTCTGAGGCAGCTGTAGGACCATTTCTACTTCCAGGGAAATCGATGTAAATCCCACTTTTCTGCAATGAATCCAAGTTCTTTCATTCCCTTATGGATGTGTGCCCACACCACATGCTGTATGTAAGATGTTTCCCCAGTGACCACTTGACATAACCCAGGGTTTACAAACAGAAAATTCCAACCCTCCTATAAAGAGGATAACATTTAGTCTTTATGACATTAAATAACCCCCCCACTTCTCCTGCTCACCAGCCATGCTCCCTTCCTGTAACAGGAATTATATCACTGCACTGATGGGAAGAAGAGAAAAGGGATTTTTTTTTTTTTTTAATGGTTGTTTTATCTATCACTTTCACCAAGACAGAAATTCTAGACTGATTCACAGATGGAAACCCCAAATGCCATGCAGCAAAGCATTCATCTATGGACAGGAAACTGTATGGGTTTGATCTACCACAGTAAAGGTTATGTCACCTTTAGATACTTTTTAAAAGACTGCACAGACACCTTCCTTAATACTGGAGTGACAAAACATCAAAGCCTTTGACCATAGACAGGCCCCAGTGAAGTGCAGTTTCTACATGGCCCTACAGAATAACCTTGATCCTCTGATACTGATTCCATCAAGTGATGCTGTCACCAAGCTGTGCAGAAACAGAAGGAAATGGGAAGAAGTAAAAAAACCAAACAGGTGGCACTTGAAATAATGAGAATACAAAGGCCAGTGCCAGCACCAAATGCAGAGGGGCTCAAGAGGCACTGCAGAAGGAGCACTGAATGACAGCAATGGTAGCAGGGCAAAGAACAGAAAGTCTGTACAACAGGCTAGTTTAAAATTGTTTTTTTAAAAGGTGTACTTTCAGTGAGACTGGATGAGTACATGAAGGCACTTATAAATGTTCACAGGCATGAATGTAAAATACCAGTGGGAAGGAGCAAGACTTTCTAATAAGCTGTCTTGAGGTATAACAATTGATCTCTGTTACATGAGCAGTTCTGGCAGTTGACCTTGCCTCTCTGTTGATTTTTTTCAGCTTTGGGGGCTAAAATTAACTTTTAAAAATATAATAATTTTCAATCTGACCCAATTAAACCCAATAGAAATTAATAGATAAATAGCTGAATTGGACCCAGTCTGTTCCTAAATAAATACTTTGGTCTGTAAGTTTGCAGTAAGCACTTTGCTTCTTCATTAGACTGGTAGAAAATGCCAAAAAGAAATGCACACTAACTGAATCTACACAAACTGTAACCTTCACTGTGAACCTAAAAGGCAAAATCCAGCTTTGTTAGCAACTCTTATCTACATGACACACCCACAAATAAGACTGCAATTCACAGTGCTCCTCACAGGAGCCACGACCTGAATATAGAAAAGATCTTCCCTATTTACCTGCCTCTGAAAACCCTGTGGGTGTAATGCAGACCACATTTTTGTGGGGAACAAGGCAAACCAACTGGAAGCTTTTAGAAGCTACAGTACATCAAGTGGCATTTTAGCCATATATAGATGTGAAACCTTTCTTTTTTTGATGGTGTAACACTGCTGCAAAAGGAGAGGTTTGGAGCTGAAAAAGAATTTTCTGTTGCTTCCTTAACAAATGGGCTTTTTCCTTTCTGTTCTCCTTTCTGGTTCCCTGTTCATGTGAAAATTATCCCAGGCTCCAGAACACACTTTCTGTTTTGAAGGTTCCTGTAAATCAATATCCTTACAAACAACTGCAAAAAGTGTTCTCACTGCATGTGTAGGGACTCATAAGCCTGTGCTTTAACAGCTCGTGGTCCTTGTCAGCTCATGATTAACTATGACATTAATTCTATAAAAATATCAGAATGTTGGACTTAAGTGGCTTGGGATACTAATTTTGCTCACTTTTTCTTGAGGCTCCAGCTGTCTTTGAAGGTTAGTCACACAACACTGACTGGTGAGGTGCCTCAGTGATCTATCAAACAGAAGGATGATGCAAAAGGCCCTGTGGAAATATTCCTGGGAAAAAATAAGTGATGCAAGAGATGGAGGAAGAAGCCACCCATGCCCTGCTGTTAGTAAAACATGATGCACAGGAAGAGCTGGAGCTGTATCCTGAGGCTGTGGGAAAGAAGTGGGGACAGAGAGGGCTCCCAGCCCTTCCAAGGAACAGCAACATTCTTGGAATTAGGTTGTTGTGACCACACAGCATTGCTGAGAATCCTGCTGTCTTCCCCTAACACTCTGCATAGTCATTATACAATTAATAAAGCAATGAACTCCAGTGCAGAAACCATGGATTAAAACTTTAACTGCAGAACAAGAACAGTGCTTACTGATGGGGAGAAGCACAGAACTTGGATATGGCTGTGATAAGCTGGAGTCAGTTCCTAGACAGAAGTTTAGAAGAAATGTGTAAGGAGGATTTTACACAGAGAACTAGATTTCTACTTCTGGAAGAGAGCATCTGTGGAGCAAAATCTTTAGGATTCTGCTGGGATGGACTGTCTTGGACTAGCTGATCTCTCCTCCCATTTTTGAGGGTCCACAGGGCTCCCTGTGTGAGACCAGCTTTGTACAGTCCTGACCTCAGCTAGACACTTTCCAGTCAGCTGCACATCCCTACTTTAGAGATATGAAACTCTCCTCTCTCCCTTCATCCTAAATTTGATGGATTTTCCCAGAGCTGTTCATTTCCACCATTCCACCCCCACTCTGCCCAGATTACCCAGTGGCATCCAGTGCCTGAGGGAATGTGGGGGTGTGGAGGAATATTGGTGAGACAGCTTCTCCTTCTGTTCCTTCTGAAGGGGGCACAGAGAACAGGCTCAAGGACATTTCCCAAAATGTGCATCTGGAACTGCACTGAGACTTTGGGTTTCCTAGGCAGGGACTGCAGCTGATTCCCTTTGTGGGATTACTCAGCTCTTATGGAATAGTGGAATAATTATGCACCATAAGGAACTTTGAAGACAGCATTTAGGCTGCAGAGTCAAATCCTGGAAATTCTCTTGGGAACAACCTAAGAAATAATTTAAAGAGGCCAACAGCTCATCTGGAGTTTCCAGCCTAAGATAATGGTACAAAAGGGTCCTTTAAAAGGCAGAGTTGACTTCATGGTTTCCCAAATTCTGTCTTGGCAGTGATCAGCAATGCACCATTCTACCAAAGAACTAAAAAAAACCCCAAAAAACCCTCAACCCCCCAGTTTTTTAAAAAAATTAAATTCTGACATTTCGGATCAAATTCTGCTGATAAATACTGTGATCCTGGTGGGGGGAGAAATTAATCCCATGAGTTTAACTGAAAAAAATCCAAGTGCTGAAGTGAGAGAGTTGGCAATGGGGAGGAGGTTTTTATTATCCAAAGGTGCTCTTTGACTGGGAAATACTGTGAGAAAAAGACTCTTTGCTGGATCCCAAGCTACAGCATCCACATTTCTAGACGTTGACACTACTAGGAATCTTCAGAGAAAGTAAACACATTTTTCTGTGTATTTCTCAGTAACATTGCAATCATAGTTCCTTTTTGTAACAAAAAAGTTAAAGAAAACAGAATGTTTTTCTTTCAAACAATTATCAAGCACCTTCAGAGTGGACATAGAACAAAATGCTTAGCAAAGCTCAATCCACAGACATTATCTTCCAGGGACAATAAGCAAGATGAAGGAAGGATGAAGATATTTGTTCAATTCCAGTGGGTGCATTAAAAGACTAAATTTTAAAATGTGCTTTTTAAAACAGCGTTTAAAGCCATCAAACTCTGCTTGCTTTACTTCCACACAGAGCAGACAATCATCACCAGAAACTGGCTGAGCTGTATTTTAGGATATAAAAGGCTTCTAATGACAGCAGGGATTTGGATGATAACGATTTGAGATATCAAAGACTAAGAAAACTCTTTTGTTACACACACTTCAAAAGAGGAACCAATGAGGAGGCAATAAGTAAATAACAGAACAACTAACAGGAAGATGAGCATTAGACTTTGGCACTGACCAGCAAATGAAAAGCAGAGATGCAATAGAGACATTGATTATTGAAGAGGGAGAACATGGTAAAGATGAGCCATTGTTTTTATTAACCAAACCTGTTTAGAGAGATAAAACCCAGCAGCCAGAGCAGGGCTGCAGGGGTGACAAGTGACAAGGGTTACTGGCAGTGTGGGAGGAAGGCATCCCAGCCTGAGGTCGGTGCTTTTCCCTGTCTACATTCCATTGCTCCACAGTGGGCTGCAGGGCACTTTGACATTTCCAAAGGCAAAGCCATGGCTTGGAGAGTCTACCAAGTTAGAAGCTGCTGTTCAAATTGTTTGTTTTTTTTTCCAAACTGGTGTTTTCCTGAGATTCAGAAGACTGTAACATTTCAAGGTGAAGAGCTGTGTGGGCGAGTCCAGCCCTCTGATGGAACA
Organism: Sitta europaea; assembly: GCA_013400255.1. Lineage (NCBI taxonomy): Eukaryota > Metazoa > Chordata > Aves > Passeriformes > Sittidae > Sitta > Sitta europaea. Next base: position 519,167 of record VXBS01007401.1, read on the forward strand.
ACTGCACACGAAGCAGGCAGTTCTTCAAAGCTCCTGTTAATGGCACTTTCACACATCACATTCAGAGGTGATTGAGGAGAGCACTCATCTCGGTAGGCAGCTGGCAAGTGCATCGGGCCTTGGAATGGTCACAAAGTTCATGGTGCAGTGCAATAGTGGACAGATCTTTTCATGATCCTTCAACACTTCACTCAAGTGTTTCATTTCATCTGTTAGCTTTCCAATTTCTCTTTTCAGGGAGGTATTTTCTTGCTCAAGAGACTCATATTCCTGGAAGGAGGGAAAAAAAAATAAAACAACATACAGTCAAAACATTCCTTTCAGTGCTTCCATCTTGAGTACATTCACATAACTGCAGAAAAAGTGTGGTTTCTTACTACACCTTACAAAGTGCTGAGGAAAGACAGACACAGCCTGGGTGCAGGGACAGGGCAAGTGCTTTCCACCCTGTGCCCTGAGCACACTGAGATTCCTTCCATGGCCCTGAAGGGCAGGAGGCACTGCTGGCCCTCAGGAGACCCCAGGAGCCCAGGGCTGCAGAGATGGATGATGGATGGATGGATGATGGATGGATGGATGGATGGATGGATGGATGGATGGATGGATGGATGGATGGATGATGGATGGATGGATGATGGATGGATGATGGATGATGGATGGATGGATGGATGATGGATGGATGGATGATGGATGGATGGATGGATGGATGGATGGATGGATGATGGATGGATGGATGATGGATGGATGATGGATGATGGATGGATGGATGGATGATGGATGGATGGATGGATGGATGGATGATGGATGGATGGATGATGGAGGGATGGATGATGGATGATGGATGGATGATGGATGATGGATGGATGATGGATGGATGATGGATGGATGGATGGATGATGGATGGATGATGGATGGATGGATGGATGGATGGATGGATGGACGGATGGATGATGGATGGATGATGGATGATGGATGGATGATGGATGGATGGATGGATGATGGATGGATGATGGATGGATGATGGATGGATGGATGATGGATGGCTGTCCCCCCATGGTGGCCTCTTCCACCCCAGGCTGCCTCTGCTGGGAAGAGCCAAAATGGACTCTGCACTGAGAGCAGAGAAAATGAAAGCACTGACAGTGAGAGGTGCTGGGAAAACCCAGCACTGCTGGGAGAGAGGGGCAGCCCCTGCCCCAGGGCAGTGCAGGGAAAAGCCATTTATCCAGGCTAGCACAACGGGTCCAGTGCTCTCCTCCAGGCCTGCCAGAGCTTGTAGCCACCTGCTCAGAAGCCTGAGAACTCGGGAGGAGGGATGCATCATGCCAGCTTGATGCCAGACTCATTTTGTCAGCAGAAGGCCAGGCCACTGCCTTGGTTATCCCTGACCTGGCTGCTTTGGAGCTAAAGCTCCTCTGGCAGTAAATAAGCTGCTGTTAACTGCAGGGGAGTTTTGACTGCTCTGCAGCATACTCATGATGGATGCAAGGCTCCTGTGTCACATTTTTTGATAACTGTGTGTGTCATGCATCCCTGCTTCTAAGCCTTCCCATCTCAAAGAGAAGAGAGCCAGACCACTGAAAACCTGCAGAAGGATGTCTCACTGCTGGCCCAAGGCTCAACATCCGCCCACTCAATCTCACCTCCCTGGGAAAGCTTCAGAGCAAACTTCAAAGCCTACATGTGCCTTAAAAGGCAGCAGGGAGAGCCTCTCATGCAATGTCCTTCTGGGCAGCCTGGCACTGCCTCTGCCCCCTTTGCTGCAGAACTTTGGGCTCCTTGCCCTCCTTCTGCCCCACGGTCCTGGGTTTTGGAGTAAGTGTTGCTGTCCCATTGCTCTGTCCCATCTTCAGGGGTGAGACTGTCACGTTGTTCTTGCTAAGATCAAGCAGATCTGCCTACACCTGGCAAAACCTGTGTGCCTCAGAATGAAGATTTCCAGCACGAGGAAGATCCTGAAGTTCAGGAGGAACATCAGAGAGGCTGCAGGATGGCACAGGGCCCAAAAATGATTCCACAAAAGCCAGGGGTTACCCCTTTTCAGAAGTACCCTGCACCTGGCTTTCTCAGGCGCTGACTCAGAGGAGATCTGGGAAAAACCAAGCCCAAAACTCCCCACATTGTCCCTCTTAGCATCTGCTAACTGCTGGCAGATCCTTCCACAGTAAGAAAGAAAAAAGCCTGTGCTGAACCTTCAGAGCTGAACAACTGACTCAGCCACAGAGGCAGTGTGCTGCAAAACTGACACCCCAAGAGCTGACTCCTGCCTACAAGAGCACTGTGGTGTGAGGCAACAACCAAAACCAGAGAAAAAGGATCCCTGTCCTCCAGTGTTTGCACTGGGGACACAAGAAAGCCACACCACGTTGTGATATTAAGAGTTCTGGAGGAATCAGTTACGTTAATTTTATTTGTTTAAACACCCACTGTTACTTTCCAAAGCATGCAAGTGTAACAGCTGGCCAAGCCCAGCTCTCACTCGCAGGTTCCCGAGGCCCTAAGAAGCTTTTTCAGCTGGGTCTGGGCACCCTGATGCTGACAGTGCTGACACCACAGTTCTAGAACTGATCTCAGCCAGCATTGCCACTGCATGGCCCCCTCCTCTTCCATCACCTTGTGAGACAGCAAGAATTCATCCACTGTCATAGCAAACGTGACAAGCTTAACACTAATACAGAAGAAAATGGTTCTGGTTTAGCCCAAAGGAGCCCTGTGATCCCATTCTTTGGGTGGTCACAGGAAGAGCAGAAGAGGGAGGATGAGACAAGGGCTGGAGCGCGATCTCTCTCTTCCTAGCAGGGTTACTGAAGGCAGAGCTGCACTGCCCAAGAGCAGCATCAGTGGCTGGGAGTTCCCGAGCAGGGATCCCTCAGCACAGCTCTGAGCAGTGTGAAGACAGCCCCGCGCCCGCGGAAAACTCCCGTTCATTGCAAAGTCCCGTGCTTGGAACCCAAGCCATGCCCGCAAAGCACCAAGCACCCATTCACCTCGTGAAGTTTATCTGCTTTCTGAGTTTGCTTCTTCCGGCTCCTCTGTGCAGCAACTCGATTTTTTTCTCTCCTCCTCACTTTTCTGTCATCTTCTTCATGACTCTGGAAGACACCAGCCAGAAACACTTCGCTAGTTTGCACACAGAAGACGCCCGAAGTCGGGCGTGCAACTTTCTGCGAAAGAACACTTCCAATTTCACAGCGCTGATCCGCGTGGTCCCCGCCAAGAGCAGCGCATCCCTGTGCCTGCAGCCAAGAGCAGCGCATCCTGCCCTGCTGGAAGCCGGCAGGTGCCCGGGGGATGCAGGGCAGGGCCAGGCCGGGTCCCCGGACAGCACGCTTCACCTGCCCCGCTCCAGCGCGGCCCACGGGGCGAGCAGCGAGGAGCAAAGCCCCGATCCCTTCCTGAGGCTGCGGGAAAGCCGCGGGCAGCAGAGCCCCGATCCCTTCCTGAGGCTGCGGAAAAGCCGCGGGCAGCAGAGCCCCGCTCCCTTCCCGGCTGTGGCAGAGCCGCTGTCCCCGCAGCTTTCCCCGCTTCGCCCGCTCTCCCACCTGGGAAGAGCTTCGCCCCCCGGGATAAGAGGGGTCGGTGCGCAGGGCATCGGCCCCGTGTGCCGACCCCCGCCCGCAGCGCAGACCCCCGCCCGCCCTCCCCGTACCTGCTGGCCGCCCTCGGCGCNGCCGGCTCCTTGCCCGCAGGAATGAGCTCCCCGCGGGTTCTGTCCTCCGGCGCTGCCCCCGAGCCCCGCCGCTCCCCCGGCCGCTCCCCCGGCCGCGCTCCGGGGACATCGGCTCAGCCCGGGGGCATGGGGCTGAGGACACGACATCCGTGCTGGGATACGGCGATTTTCACTTTCGCTACTCACCCTGTTCCTTTAAATAATAAGGAAATGCGACAGACTTCTCGTAAAGGCAAAGCCAGACAAAGACTGCTGGAAATGCAGTTGCTGCAGACAGAAATCTTTCTGTTCCACTATTCCGTCGAGAGTGTTTTAACAGACTGAACACTGTTTCTTTACCTCTTGGAACACCTTCCTTGCATTTTAATTGCACAGTTACCTTGGTCTTACGCTCTGGAGGAAGGTGTTTGCGCTGACAGCTACTACATCCTTGCTCTACTGCAAAAGGATTTGTAACTCTTGTACTCTCCTGTCTGTGCTCAACTCAGAGGAGAACACATGACCACGATGAGGAGGGCACATGCCCCCAGACTGCAGGGTAGTCGGTCATAAAGCCCCAGGTATCTCAATAAATCAGATACTTCCTTATTTTTCTGGTTTCCTCAGCAGTTTGAGTCATCCTGCCTAGATGAAGTTAAAGAGTTGGCAAACTGAGTAAATATAGACTATCCTTCCAGGAAGAGCTGGCTAACAGTTCATGCTAAAGGTGAGGAAACCATGTTCCCCAGGAGTCCAAGAGTCAAACTGAAGTCTGTGCTCTGCCACAGGTTTCCTGGTAGGCTCTGGGACTGTGACTAAAAGACTTGAGCATGACTTCCTGGGTTTGAAGCTCTTCTTCCCAACTGTTCCACCTCAAAGCAGCTTGTGTCGCCACCCTCCAGCCTATCCATGCATTTATTTGATTTTGCACTTTTCAAAGAGTTTTTCCAACCCTGGAGGACCAAGTCCCTGTGAGTCTTCCCACCCTAACAGCCATGGAAAGGGGGCTGGTGACCAGCACCTCCTGGAAGGCACCAGGCAGGGTGTTATCAGAGGGTGAATTGCTCTCAACTGCTCCTTTGAAGCAGCCTGATCTTGCACTGGCTACACCCCATGCAGTTAAAGGAAAGCAGTACACGAGGGCACCAGCAGAGACTTAGTTGGCACAGCTGCTTAAAAAGAGAGCACTGGGTTCTTGTTGCCTTTGTAGCTTAAGCTCAGTTGAAATAAGCAGGACTAGAAGCCAGTATTTTCGCAAGCTCAGGGAACAGGTGTGTTCTCTTGCAATAACTGCTATGAACCATGTGAATAAAACACCTCAATAGCCCTCCAGAGTAATCTGTGGGAAAGAAAATCCCCTTCCCAGAGGGGCTTTGAACTCCATGCTTCAGGAGCAATGCTGCCACAAATGGCACCTGCACAAGCTACCTGACAGCATCAAATCATGAGCAGCTCACCTAGAATTTATTAGTCCTGAATAAATATCCACTTCACTGAGTAACTACCAGCGGCTGCAGAATAAAGTTTCCAGGATAACACAAGCATGGGACAAGCCAGGGGACAGTCCCCTTGGGTCTGAATAGTCTGTTCTTGTTCAGAACAAATGACAAAGGAAATGACAAGTCGAAATTTGCTTGTGGGAACAAGTTTCTACTTAGTATTAAAGCTATCTCTGGTACATCTGTAGAAATGCCTACACAGTAATTCCAGGTAGTGCAGCAGCAAAGGCAGAGCGTTTCTGTGCAGGAGAGAAAAGCAGCACAGAAAGCAGCCTAGTCAGCTGAGCTTACATTTTATAACAGCAGTTTATCAGTGACTTTTGTCTGCACTGAGGCAGCCTACACACATGCAGACTCTGCTCACAGCTTAGCAGAGCACAGCTCTTCTGGAGGATGGCACGTGTCAGAACTGGGTCTCAGAGCACCCAGGCTTCCAAAGAGATGTCAGGGTCCACATGAAGATTTCTGGAAGAGGAGCTTTCCCTTTACAGTCTGTAATCCCCTTTGTTCAGAAAGTACACACAGCAAAAGCATGCGTGGATGCTGCTCCAATTTACAAGTTTTTCTGGGCTGGGGATGGCCCAGCCTCAGGAGCAAAAAGCACATTGCAGAGAGGACACACTAACACACAGTGAGATGTTCTGTCTCGCCCCTGAAGACCAAGAAGTTCAAACTCAGTTTGCAAATGAACCCAAGCATCCATCACCGTGGAGCTGTCTTACAAAATTCAAAGGCTATATAAAGAAAAACTACCAGACATTTCTTGATGCAATACCAATTCGGCCCAAGTTAAAAATAAGAACTTTGGCTGTTGTGACATTTCAGTAGAAGCCTGATTAGACATGTCTTGCACAACACTGCCAATTCCTGTGAAAAGTTAACTGAAGGACAAAAGGTTACTGGAATGGGGAAAATGAAGTGGTTTATATATTTCTGCCAATGAAAAGAACACTTAGTTGCAGGTATCACTGGCTTTAGAATTTTTTAATAATCATTTGAAAAACTGCTGAACATCCCAGTGTTGAGTTTAGCTCATCACAGAACTTGCATTTAAAGGGAGGTTCTCTCTCCAGTGCTGCTTGGCCAAAAGTAGCCACCAGAATTTTAAACTCCTAGTTTATACACTGCACTTGGAATCCTGATTGCTTTTTCTTTACACAATCCATTTGGCCAGCATTTCCAGATGCAATTTTCTTCTCCCACCCAGCTGCAGTTGCAACACGGGCTATGGAGCAAAGACTGACTCCTCTAACCCAGGGCATCCATTCCCACTTTCTCAAAACCCTGTGCAGGCCAATATCCCTCAGTCTCTAAATAGAAACATGCACTGCCATGTGAACCTATTAATTTATTTATTAATTCCTAAACCACAGTGCTTCTCCTTTTTATTTATGGCATTTGTCCTACCCCAGCCATTCTTGACAGAACTTCTTCCCAGCTATTCCCAGCTATTTTCTGCACTTGCCTATAGTTTGCAGAGAGGAGCAGAGAATCTTCCTACCAACAGAGGAAATGGCCAAACACTGCAGTAGCTGCCATGCAAAGCCTTGCAGGGCTCACCTCAGCCCAGCAGCAGCCAGGATCTGCATGATGAAAGCTGCAGCAGGGATTTTCACCGCCGCACAGCACGGGCACTCAAAATAGCAAGTGGCTGTGTGAGAAGCCATCTGAGCCACACGTTCCACAGCTCTGCAGCTCCAGTCCCTCACATCCTGTCCTCTTACACGAGAGCCTTTGTAGCCCCCAGATTAATAACACTTGTGAGTTCAAAGGCAGTAAATGGAACTACTTCAGTTACTCAAGCCAGAATTTAACACAGATGTCCTCTGAAGTACGCTCACTGCTCAGCCACCATCTATTCCAGGATTAGAACTGACAATATTAGCTGAAGCTTTGATCCTCCTTAATTAATTTATTTCATATAAAAACACACATTTGTATATACAGGAATAATATTTACATATGATTACATATACAAAGTCTCAGTACAGATGCTCACTTTTACAAAATAAATGATGCTAAAATCTGTTTTCTTGAGAATTCTGTCTCTAAGACATTAGGTTGGACCTGTCTTCTTAGCACCAAACATGTCATTAAGAAAGCTTCTAAAACCCCCCCTCCATTTACTGTGTAAGAAATATGTTACATACTAGACAGGAGTATTTAATGTAGGCACATGCAGCCATAAACTAGAAAAAGTTATAAATGGTTAAGGCACAATGCTCAATTTAGTACTTATTTGCAATCTTCTAGGTACTAATGAGTAAAGAAAACAAAAGTAAGCTAGCCCAAGTGAACACCATTTACTGGTAGCCTGTACTGCTCCTCTTTTTAAAGTTTAGTCAACACAAATGCAAACACAACCCAAGTCAAAATCCTTTTATGGGTAGAAATATTGTTCAGGAAAACCCCAGGCTGCATAACAGGATTACATGAAATGAAATATTGGACCCTAAGATGCTGATGGTTGAATTCCTGTTCAGAAGAGCACACTGCAAGTAAATACATACAATTATTAAAAATCCAAGTTTCAACAAACATGACTATAAATAAGCCTAGATGACCTACATTCAGGAAGGGTAGAATAGCAGGGACAAATGTCACATGTGTGCATGGACTTCCTTAAAACTCCACTGTGATTTCAACATGCTGCAGTGTCAATTATTTCATTGAAATAAAAGCCACCTGCCTCAGTAATTAATGAAGGTGCATTAGGAGAACTAGACAGTCTCCAACCTCTTTAGAGACATAAATGAGCAGTTAGTGGTTTCCTAAAAGACTGCCCACATACATAAAGCATGCACACAAACTCTGAGATGTGTGAGGACTCGAGCTAAAAACTGCAATAAAAGAGCAAAAAATGAGTTAACTGGCAAATACACTTGCTGCTATTGGATGCTACTGGCACATGTAGGCTCTCATATACCATCAGCATGACAGCAAAAGGAGTAAAAAAAATATTTAAGAGGTCAAAGACTAATTAAAGAAGCTCCCATGTATAGCACTGAGGGGAGATGAGTTCTAAGAAAAAAGGTGGAACACATGGAACAGAAGTACAGCTGAGATGCCAAAGTGAAAACACAAAGTGAGACGTTCAGGCACTGAGAGTGATCTTCCTCCGCCGCAGCGGGTAGCGCTTTCTCTCCAGAGAGTCTGCAGCTTTTCTTCTTTTCAGCAAAACATAAGGACTTCTACTGGGAACAGTTCCTGTTGGTGTGACTTCTCCTGGTGGTACTAAACTTTGGACACTGTCTTCCTCCTTCGCCTTGCAAGCAGAAAAGATCTCTTGCCGCAGTTTGCAGAGTTCCAAGGTTGGCTGCAAAGTTAATGCTTGGGAAAAACCTTCTGCTTTTTCTATGAGAGCTGGAATAGACTGCAAAAACAAAGTATGTCAAGTCACATGGGAAAAGCAATGGTTATAAGGCATGCAATGTGCTAGTGAGATTGTGACAGGCACAAAAGCTTCAGTGTGTGCAGAGAGGATGCTCAGGATGGCAGGGGAGGGTTGCCAATGCAGAGCTCCCACCGAGAGTGAGGTGTCTGCACTCAGAAACCATGCCAAGAGTGTGCCAGGTTGAAGAGTTCCCTCATGACAACTCTAAGCCCAGGAAGTATCACAGGAACACCACAGCTGATATGTTGTTCCTGAAAATCAGCCTTCTGATTTGTTTTGGTATAATGGAGTCAGTTCTCATGAATTGTGAGATAAACAAGAATCATGTTTGTATTCCTTTGTGAAAGATATCACCTGATGGACTTCTCAAGTGACCAGTGGGGATGGAGAGGTGGGAACTTCTCTGTCCAATCTCTGGTCACTGTGCAGACACTGAGAGATACAAGGTCAGCAATAAACTGGAGAGTTCTTTTCTTCTTCTCTGCCTGAACACCTGTGTGTGTGTTGATGTGTTCCCTCTGCATCACAGTGACACTGATGCCTAAGCAGGTACTGAAGTAACAAATATCATACTCCAGGTCTTCAAAAGATGTTCTGTTTTTCAGAAGCTGCAGGTTCCAAAATCTCAGTAAAAGCATTTCCCACAGGCACAAGGTGATCTCCCTCACTACCATGAAAGGGGGAATGCTTTACAAACACAGGGCTTTACCTGCTTCCTAAGCACACACAGGCTGTTTTCTACCCAGCTGTAAGGAAGATGAGTTAGAGACCCTGTTTTGTGATGTATTTCCAGATGAAGAAGATAAAGCCATATTTCTCTTGGAGCACCCAGAGGTCTCACCTGCATTGCTTCACTGATCTGCTTGGACGCCACCTCGGTCGCCTGCCTCAGATCTGCGATGGAAGCATCTACAGACAAACAGCCCAAATCAACTTCTGGAACACAACCCACTGTCAGAAAATGGACAGCAAACCAGGAACATCCCTGTACAAAACCTAAACCTGCTGTACATCCCTTTCACTCTAACACTGAGGATGACAGCTGGCATGGTTTATCTTACTAGCATTATTTGTTATCACTCAAATTACAGTAGAGGCTAGCAATCTTTACTACAGAAAGCCCCAAAGTTTTTATCTAGAAAACATGAAGTCAGCATTAGAAATAAGAGTTACACAGAAAGATTTTTCTTCAAAACTTTTAAGCTCATATTACATTTGATAAAAACCACATAGAACACAGAGAATAAACACCACTGTGGAGAACATGAGATGAAGAAAACCCATTTTAAGGAGGGCAAATAAATCATTCTTTGACAAGTTGGCTTTTGCAATAAAGGCTAATTTTTTTTTTCTGGCTTAACTTATCAAGCATTAACACCAAAAAGAATGAAGCATACATAACATGAACTGCATTCAATCTGCTTTGCTAAGGAAAGAAAAAAAACCCCAGCTTTCAGGAACTCTGAAGGAGGCAGCAGGTGCAGAACACCAGGGGGAATACAGCAAATATTCCACTGTAGTAGCAATATGGTAAGATTCCCAACACTTTAATTCTGTATTCAAGAGCTAAACTCCAGGCTTTTATGGAACTGTTTTGCATGTTCTACCATCCACACAACTTAAAATGAGCAGACTAGCATGCTTCTGGGAAGTAAGGAGTCACCTCCACCACTATTAGTTTTCTGTAGGGTTTCACCAGTGCCTGCAGTAGGACATGGTGTCAGGGGGTGCACACACCCCTCAACCCTGTCAGGGTTGGACACAGCATTCTGTCTGAAGTCAATCTTACTAGTGCTGCTGAAGGCTTTTTGCAGTCACTGCATTCTAGCTCAGGGTTACAGTGATTCCCTGCTGGAACCTGGTAACCACCAAGAGATGGTGCTTGTTGAACTGCCCATGTGTCCAGTGTGCTGGGCAGAGCTGGTTTAGGAACACATGATCCCCAAGTGAACTAAAATGCACCATCAGTTTGGGAGAATAAGCAGTCCAGAAGCAACCTCTTTAAACCCACCCAGAGCCCTATGAAGAAGGATATGTCTATAATGAAGCATTCTTACAATAGAGTATTGGGATGAGAAGGCTGGCAACCTTATGAAATGGTAAGGACAGAGTTAAGTAAAAGTAGAAATAATTATGTGGATTATTGTACTGAAAGAATGACCCACAGTTAAATGAAATTTGCCTGCAGGAGTTTGGCTTGACATAGCTGGCATTATATTCCTCAGTGTTCAAGGCTTTCCAAAACATAGGGAAATGAAACAAGGAAATGAAAGGTATTGAGTAATCTAAACATTTTTGGTTTCTGGCCACTGCACTTGCTAAACTGGGATACATAAACTTCCCAAAGACTACATAATACCAAAATTCTGCACAAACTCCATGGTATCTTTGCTACAGCTTTGCCAATACCAAACCCAACACCACAATATCATAGTGCAAGCTGCTACTAACTTGCAAGCAGTTGACTGACATCAGAAAAGCCTGGATTTGGACTCTAGAAACCAAAAGGAACTCAGATATCAAGTGACCCACTGTACTGCTCCTACTGGCTGCTTTGCTGCACAGGCTGGCACTGCTGGAAGCCATGTCTCCCATCTACAAAGAGGAAATGATGTTTAGAATGAAGTCAGATCAGCAGGCTGTGAACTGGAAGATTCAGCTCAGCTCCTCAAACTCTGAGCTGCTCGTTACAGCTTTATTTACATCGTGTGCAGCAACTCATGGTGAGGATTCTCACTTTCCAAATCAGAGCTGCACTGCTGAATTCTGTCATTTTTCAATACTTAACAACAGGCAACACAAAACTGCCCACTTATTAAGGCCAGCCTCAAGAGAACACATCCCAATCACACACTGCAAAATCCACCACCTTGTTCCAAGGAGTCTGTGCAAGGCATCTTTCCAAAGCATGCTGCAAACTTACAATGCTGTTTGCAGCTCTGTTCCTTCATCAACCCTCACAAGTGACACAGGCAGGATGAAATCTGTGTCCTACTTGGCAAGTCAGAGAGTCAGCACTGCCACCAGAGTCCTACACAACAGCTTTCAACTCCCTGAAGGAACTGACTGATTAGGAAGAGAAGTTGAAGCATTTCTAGCACTCGTGTAAAAGGAACACAAGAACAGACAAAGTATAATTAATGTCAGTGATCCATCCAGTTCCCCATCTGCTGATGAAAGGAAGAAGTGGAAACCTTCTGGGGGTAGCTCTGACAATTTCTCCCCAATACACAGAGAGGCCTCTGCCAGCTTTTTGCCTTTAAACCAAGAGAAATGGACACAGTAAAACTCAGGCACCAATACATTCACTTATGACAAACTTCTAGTTTTTAGTTAATTATTTAAACAGCCAATTTTAAACAAGCTTAAAGAAAGAAAAGGTCTTAAACATTTAGAGTTAGCCATTAAATGAGGCAGTGTTTCCTCAGTACAGCTGCCCCCCCCCAAAATCTTTACCTTGAGAAGGCTGAGGTCTTATCTCTGCTGGTTTTACCACAGGCTGGTAGAGCTTCTGCATATTCAAAAGAAAATAAAATTGTGAAATAACCCCTTGGTTTAATAGATATTTAATATACATATAGCAGTCAGAACAATGGAGATGGTGGTGGAATTATGTAAATCAAGAATGTGTTAGAGGTACAGTTTAAAGATACTTAGTTACTGAAAAGAGTATTCTGGTTAACACAGTTACACTCGCTGTAAACACATCACCAGAATCTGCTGTAGTTTGCAGAATTCTAATTATTAAAGCATGAGAACTGACATCCAGGCATTTTGGAACAAGCATTGCCACCTGCTGCATGGCTGAGGAAAAAGCTGCTGTAGCTTCTCAGGAGCCATTCACAGAAGCAGCATGCTTTCAGAGCCACAGACTCCAACAAAGGGGACATGAAGACAAAAAGCTAAGAAAAAGAAAACTACTTAAACAACTACACTCCAGCCCTGCAATTACTTATACAGAACTAAGAACACTGCTCCACAAACTTGTGACCTCACATCAGTTAACTGAGACATGAAGTAAACTAACAATAAATGGATACAACTCATATTTAGTTATATTAAAGCAGCTAAGAGGGAAGAAGGAAACAAAGCAAGGCCAAGGGAACAGAAGTTAGATCATCTGCAAGTTAGTGCTCTCCACTTCAGGAGCTGTCCCTCAATCTTCTTCAAGCAAAAGCAAGTAGGGGAAAGCTAATTATTCCTCACTGCAGTTCCCAGAGAAATCTTCCCACAGTTCACACAACTTCTTAGCAAGTTTGCAGTAACAGCTCCAAGCAGAAGAACAACCATGGCTCACATTAGCCTCAAACTCTACAGAATATACTGACTGAAAACCCACAGGATGATCTCTTGCTCTGGCAATTACAAGGAGATCACCACAATAAATGAGTGGTTCTCTCCAGGTAAATCTTCATGGCTGCTCTTTATGCCTCAGGAAGCATCACACTATTAGCTGTGGTCATGAAAGAACACAAGAAACCCTCAACCAAAACCAAAGAAACCACTGGTAACTGCAGAAATAGCTGAGAGATGAAAAAAAGGGAGCATTTCCAGAGATAAACTAAGCTTTTCATATTTCTTACATATATTTCTACATATTCTTACAGGGATAAACTAAACTTTTGCAGAAAATTCTCATTAAAATAATCATCTAGTTGTGGTGGTGTAAACTTTGAAGAGATCAGCAAGAGAACAAAGAGTAGCATGGGAGACATTCCAAATAACTCATCCACTGTGGGACACAGGTAGCAGAAAGATTAAAAGGTCTTGTTAAACCTTGGTGTTATGCAATAACATATTTTATTTTAGTTGATTTTGTTTGTTTTATATACTTGATACAGTCACAAAACAGAGAGATCACAGAAGTCAATATATGTTAGAAAATATCTCAGGTGTAAGACAAAAGTGCACCCATGCACTTTTCCTTCCTGTAAATCATCTCTGCCTGGCTGACCCAGAGGTCAACATTTGTCAACTTTAGTCCTCAGAAATGGAATGCAGGCTCCTACACAACTTTCAAAAAAAATCCCTGTCTTCTTTCTTAACCCTTAGTTCATGCAGAACTAGTTAATGAAAAAAAAAAGCAATTTCATTTTATGATAAAATATCAAAAGGAACCATGGGAAGGAGCTTAAAGGTCAACAGAGGATGATTGATTTCTTAGTGAAAAGTTTTTTCTGGAAGTCTTAGGTTACTCACCAACATCTCTTGCTCTGCTTTCATGGTCTGGATTGCATGCACCAGGATCTTTTTAGGCCACTGTTTACGCCTAGACGCTGTCTCTACAATTAATTCATCAAACTGATCCTCCAAAATCTTAATATTGGAATCTGAAAGTGACAAACACACAGAGTTACTGTGGAATCCTCAGACCATTTTTTATTTTGAGACAAACTCACCAAGAAAAAGCAGCTTTAGATCTCAAATAAAAAGATCACTCACGATTATCAACATAAAATGCATGTCTTGAGTCTCCTTGCTAAGGCAGTACAGAGATTGGAGCATAACTTGAAGCTGGCCAGTTATTTTGAACTAAGTGATCTGGGGGGAAGGAAGCAGAGAAGTATCCAGGGGAAAAAATAAAAAATGTATTTCCCTAAGAATTCTGAATCTGTGAAGAAAGTCTTGTGAAGCAATGGCTATCTTTTAGGAGAAAAATGGTTTATCTGTGTGATTTACAAGCACTAAACAAACTCCACCTGTACAAACAGTAATGGGGAGACCAACAGATTTTAAATCTCACTGCACAAATAAGTGGTTTAACATTTCAATTCCCTGTTCCCACTAATGTGTTGAGTATAACCTGCAAGCCATGCAATGTTTTCAATCCAGTGGTAAAGAATGGATTTTGAGCACCCTCTCTGGGCCACTCTGGGTAGAATCAAGTGACTGCAAAACTCAGAAAGGAAAAGCCAAGGTTGTAAGACTTCATGGGTTTGTTTTGGTTGCTTGTTTTAAGATCACCATGAAACCATTTAAATATAGACAGGAAAGACTTAAGCCACTGGTCAACATAAACATGGAAGGCACAAACTGCAGGATCTCTTGTGACTCAAGCTGGATTGGAGAGAGGCACGTGAGCAAATCTACATCAAATCAAAAATTGCAAGATAGTTCTGACACCTGATTCACAGAATCAGAGAGTAGCCTGGGTTGGAAGGAGCTTTTAAGGGTGGTCTACTCCAAGCCCCCTGCAATGAAATCTTCAACTACATCACATTGCTCAGAGCCCACGTTTGCTCAGAGCTTCCTGACAAAAAACAGTTCAATGTTTTGGGTTCAACAGCTCCATAGTTAGCTCAATGTATCTGTATTTTCAGCTCTGTGTAACTGCAAAAAGCATCAAGCTGCAGGCAAAGGGCACCTAATGCCAACACAGGTAACTGAAAGAAACACACTGAAATTTTCTTTGGATGAGACTACCAAGAATCTCCACTACTACTATTCAAAAGGCAGTAATTACCAATATATTGTTTCTATTACACATATTTTTATAGCAATCACTTTCAACACTCAATCTGCACATTAAATAGCAGCAACAGTCAGTCTCCTAGGGTCTTTTGACAGATCTTGGTCGCTGCCCCCAGCACTCGGGCTGGAAGGTCCCTCCAGAGCCTCCTGCTCACAGCAGGGGTCACCGGCTTTCCAAAGGTTTCAAAACAGCTTGCTCAGAACACTTCTGTCCAGATGTTTTTTTGGAAGCCTCCAGCGCTCGGGACAAGCTCTGGGCAGCATTTTCCAATGCTCTGTTAACCTAAGAATGAGTTTTCCCCTCCTTACATCAAGTCAGAACGTCCCCCTTCAATCGGCCCCCTTTTAACTCTGGACAAAACCAAACCAAACCCACCCGAACTGAACCAAACCAAACTAAACCAGACCAAACCAAACCCAACCAAACTGAACCGAATCAAAACAAACCAAACCAAAGCAAACCCACCCGAACCAAACCAAACCGAACTAAATCAAACCAAACCAAAGCAAACCTACCCGAACCGAACCAAACCAAACCCACCCGAACCAAACCAAACCGAACTAAATCAAACCAAACCAAAGCAAACCTACCCGAACCGAACCAAACCAAATCAAACCCAACCAAACTGAACTGAACCAAACCAAACGCACCCGAACCAAACCAAATCAAACCCAACCAAACTGAACTGAACCAAACCAAACGCACCCGAACCAAACCAAATCAAACCCAACCAAACTGAACTGAACCAAACCAAACGCACCCGAACCAAACCAAATCAAACCCAACCAAACTGAACTGAACCAAACCAAACGCACCCGAACCAAACCAAATCAAACCCAACCAAACTGAACTGAACCAAACCAAACGCACCCGAACCAAACCAAACCAAAGCAAACCCACTCGAACCAGACCCGCCCCGCGGGAAGCGAACGGGAACAGCCGCCTACCGCCCTGCAGCCGGGAATCATCGGCGGCCTCCTCCCAGGCCTGCCCGTTGATGGTGACGTTCTCCCGCACCGCCGTCTCGAAGTTCTGCAAGGCACGGGACAGGCTGAGAATCCACCCGTGCATCCGCGGGTCCATCCGTCCCTCCCTCCCTGCCTGCCGCAGCCGGAGCCCGGCCCGCCTCCCCGCCCGGCCCCG
>VXBS01007401.1:535846-556123 GCA_013400255.1 Sitta europaea
GGCGCTGGTGGTGGTGTCGGAGCAGGCGGGCGAGTTCCGGAGCGTGGTGGAGCTGTGTGAGAGGTGCGAGGCCGGCGGGGATCCCGGGCTGGCTCCGCGCCTTGGGCCTTACGGGGGATGCGCGGCCTCAGGCCGGCCCTGCTTGTCTTTAAACTGGGGTTCTCTGTGGGCTCTTGGCCTTAAACTTAGGTTCTCTGTGGTCTTCCACACTCTCGCTATCTATTCCGTGCCTAGATTTAACGCTCTTGGCGTTAAACTTAGGTTCGCTGTGGTCTTCTGTCGCTATCTGTTCCGTGCCTAGGTTCCCAGGGTTTGTCTTGCCATGCCTGGGAGTTCACCCCGTTCAGGAGGTTTCTCCAGAGGAGCAGCGCAGTGTTACTTTGAAGGTAAAACACGGCCTCTGAAACAGTGCTGGGACTTTTCAGGACAGGCGACAGGATGCTCTGGTCTGCCTGATTTACCTTCAGGTCTGCCCCGTGTGTTTTCTGCGCTCTGTAATGCAGGAGACCCAGCGGACCGAATCCCAGGCTCTCTCAGCACATCCATTTGTCCCTGTTAGTCCTTATAGCAGAATTGTTCGCTGGAGTCATCTGGCTGCATTGCTGCGGTGAAATGGTTTCAAAAATCCCAAG
Source organism: Sitta europaea (assembly GCA_013400255.1). NCBI lineage: Eukaryota > Metazoa > Chordata > Aves > Passeriformes > Sittidae > Sitta > Sitta europaea. The sequence goes on from VXBS01007401.1 coordinate 536,479, forward strand.
CGTGCTTTGCTTACAGCAAACAGCATCTGCAGATGTTCCTTTGTTAACACGGGAACTGGAAGGCAACTGTGGCTCTGTCCTAAAAAATACGGGGAGCTGTCTGCAGCCGTTTAAAGTTACCAAGCTATTTGTGGGCTTTGTTTTAATTACCTCTGCTGTTACTGTGAAGAGTTAGCTTAGGAGTGTTTAGAATAAGGTTTATATATATAGAAAGAGAGATAAAGAATAGCATATGTGATGAAATGGTTATTAAATAAAGAAGAGAAATCCTTCAGGCTTTTGAAATCTGCCTTTGCAGCTCACAGTAATGGCAAGTCCTAAAGCACAGAATTTCAGAACAGTGAAGGAAGCAGCAATTTAATCATAATGCTGGGTTCCTCACCCTTTCCTCTTGTAAGGGCAGTGAGTGTTGCATCTTTTATTCTTGCAGGATCTGGATGCTGCTCTGCCTCTTATAGAACTGTACAAAGACAAGTTGGTGGGGATTGGAGAAGTGAGTGGAATTCCATAACTTTGTTTGAATCTCTCCAGCAGCAGCTGTCACTGGAATTACAAAAATTGAGTTAATGCTTGTTTTTCTGTATGTGGTAAGAATTGCTATCAGCCTGAAGAAGCACTAAGTCTGATTGGAAATTCTCTTAATATGCTTTCCTTTATAAATTTGCTTGATTCCTTCTTTTCCTTCGTTATTGCTGTTAGAAAATAGATGGAATTGATGCTGTATGTAAGATTACATGCTTATGCTCTGGTGTTATCCCAAAGGCAGAGCCTTCCTGCCTTCCTCTCTGACAAAGTTAGGCTAAGCTGTGATTTCAATACACTGCACTGACCTGTACAGTTCTTTTTTTTAATCCTTCATCTGTCTGTATCCATCTGTTGTCTCCTGTCTTACATTTGTTTATAAATGAATTGAGGCTTTAGGATGGAGTCTGCCTCTGTCTGTGTGTTAGTACCAGAGGCACTTACATCTGGTTCTGCACTGGCTACAGAAGAAGCAGGTTTTGGCAGAGCTTTGTAGCTAAATTTGCCATGTTGTACTGTGTATGAAGGACTTCTCATTGTCTAACTGTGAATGGGACTGCTTTGACAAACTTTAAATTTTGCCTGAACGTCTTTAGATTAAAAAAAGTATGGAATTAATGGGTAATTTTTGCTAGAGTTAGGACTAAAGCTATGGGTTCAGGTCAGAAATTATACTTACAATGCAGATCCATATGTGAGACTTAATCTGACACAATATTCAATAGCAAAAAACCCCCAGAAAGCCAGTTACAGACTAAAATGTTAAACACCCTTGTGAGTAGCTGTCTGCCCACAAATGCTTTCATAGTTGAAAAGCTTATGGTTGAGAATGCATTCTTTTTTTGAGTTAAGCTGCAGCTGAGCTCATTTTAATTGCAGTCTCTACTAGATGTATTTTGAAATGCTTTGCAGTTTTGAAGCATGTTATGCCTTTGTATGTCTAATTATGGTTTTGCTAAGTGTTAGGTCTGCAAAACTTTCCCTTCTCTTCTTGTACTGTAGGTTGGACTGGATTTCACTCCCAGGTTTGCCAGCACTGATGAACAGAAGGAAGGACAAAGACAGGTTTTGATCAAGCAGATTGAGCTGGCAAGAAGACTGGATTTGCCATTGTAGGTTTTGTTTATAGCAAAAGGAGAGTTTGCCAGGTCTCAGTAACAAGTCAAAATATTTCCCAGGATTTATGGTTATTAAGTGCCCACAGAACTTTTCTTAGATGGATTAAACTGGCACAAGTGTCCTGTCAGTCTCCAGTTTGAGGTTTAATTATAGAATTTTCCTTGTATTTGCACTTCTGCACAGACATCTTACATGCCTTGTCCATGCTAGGTTTTTCCTGTGTCTTCACTGTACCTGAAAGGATTCATATATACATCCCTGGGGTTTTTTCATGATAAAAGTAGTAATACAGATTAATTATTTTCATCCCAATACACTGTTAGTTTCTTTGTGTTTGTAAAAAAAAAGGTAATTAGCTCAATTTCCTAATGCTGGGCCTCTCCTTGCTGTGCAGAAATGTTCATTCCCGCTCAGCTGGAAGACCAACCATTAATCTCTTGAAGGAGCAAGGTATGCTTTTAGTGATTTCCTCTGCCCTGGCTTTTGCCAGCAGGATTTCTCCACCTGTGCCATGTCCTCCCATCAGTTTGTGTGTGTTGAACTGGGGAGCAGTAGTGCAGAGTGTCTCTGTTCATTCTGGAAGCTGGCGTGGCAGCCCTGCTGTAACCCTGCTGCTGATGTGCTTTGCCTTGTTTCTCCAAGGTGCCACCAAGGTGTTGCTGCATGCCTTTGATGGGAAGCCATCTGTAGCCATGGAGGGGGTGCAAGCTGGATACTACTTCTCCATTCCTCCTTCCATTATAAGGAGTGAACAGGTAATGTTTTGTCCTGGTTCTGGCTGGGGCCTGCTTCTTCTCTGTGCACTGCACATTTTACTTTGGCTGAATTTCTGCCTGGAGCTTTTGCCTTAGTCAGAATTCCCCCTCTGAAGTCCAGCTAAAACAGCTCAACTATTCCTGAGAAACAAGGTTGTTTGGTTTTGTTTTTTTTTCCTCATTTAATTGTGGTTTCCAGTGAACTCTTCTTTAGAAGATTCTGTCACTGAACTGTTTAACAGTAGGGGCATGACATGTAGAGGAGGAGGAGTTTTTGTGATAGGACTGCTTTCTGTAATAAGCTCAGGAAATGCAAGAGGAAAAAGTTTGATTGAAGTGGAGGGAGCACGAGGGTTGGATATGAATGGGGATAAGTTAGGTACTTAGGAGGAAGGAAAGCAAACTGGGGTTGAGAGGTAAAGCAGAGAGGAGGAAAAGATACATAAATATTATATGCACAGAAAACAGCAAATCACAATTGCACTGGCAACTCTGTAACTGCATGATTTAATAAATAACAATGAATTCAGCATTGAGATAATAGTACTTTGGATATTTAGAAAACAGGAGAACCCTACTTTGAAGGGACTTCTTGAGCAGCTCCCAGTGTTCTTGCTTCCATTCAGAAATCATTGATAAAATGTAAACAGTGGCACTCAAGTCTTTTGATGTTGCCATTAAATGTAGGGAATATCCTCCCTTCATGGCTTTTTCCCCCAGGTTTGTGTGCATAAAGCATTTAATGGCTGTTTTATTTTCTTCAAGAAGCAGAAGCTTGTGAAACAGCTGCCTCTGGAAAATATGTGCTTGGAAACTGATTCTCCTGCTCTGGGGCCTGAAAAACAGGTAAATGATGGGAGGGACTTGTGTGTATTTGTATCCAAACCTACCCCTTGTGGAGGTCAGGCACAGGATATAGAAGTGGTCTAAGTGTGGCTACAAGAGAGCAAAGAGGCTTCCAAGGGACCTTAATCCTAGAGGAATAAACATGTCATTTTTCTGCCACACATGCCACACTGTGACTGCAGTTGTGTCAGAAAGCACTGATTCTGAAATGCTTGTGATCTCCAGGGGTCTCTAATTTGGTTGGTTGGTTTGTTTTTCAGGTGAGAAATGAACCCAAAAATATTTACATTGCTGCTGAATACATTGCCAAAATTAAAGGAATTCCAGTTGGAGAAGTTATAGAAGTGACTACACAGAATGCACTAAAAGTTTTCCCCAAACTTCAGCACTTTCTTCGGATGTAGATTCAGACCCTGAACTATATGATGTTGCAGAAAGCATTACTTGTGGTGTAATTAATAAAACCAATGTACATCTTGTGTTAAAGTGGAGTTTTGCAGCTGGAATTTCAAGAAGCAAAGAGTGTTATATAGCTGGACAGGATGAAAATAGGGAATTTCTCAAAGCCCTTTGGTGAGCACTAATAATCTCTTGAATGCAATAAAGACACATTGTTCCTTTGCATCTCTCATGTTTCTGAACAAATAATTTGTAAAGAGCACCATAAAAATGTCAGTTTAGTTTCTCAGACTGCTTGCCAGCTGCTCCTAGTCTGAGAGATGGCTACTGTACAGTGCTTGGTGTCCACTGCTTGTTTCAGCTGACTGCAAGTCACAAGTTGTGGACCCAGTCATGATCAAAAAGCTCCTGTTAAAACCAGCAGAGTACACATCCCTTTCTGAGCCATTAAAAGGTTCCACTTTTATTTGGTCCTTATCATCTTTTGATTTGGGCTTTGGTCTCTTTTTCACAGGCAGTGAATGCTGAGAGTCACTTGGGCCTCTGTTGTAAGTGATCTATTCAGGCAGCTGAAACACACTGCACCTGAATTCCAAACTGCAGCAAAAAACTTATTATACATCTATCCAGGCAGTTAAAACACGCTAAAAACTACAGAAACAAAACATCATATTTATAACAGTCATTTCAATATTTGCAAAAAACCGAACTATGCATGTATAACGTGGTGGTGCAGGAGTGTGGCTGGGGCTGGAGGAGGAGGCACAGAGCTGCTTCCCAGGGGGAGCTGGCCCTGCAGCAGCCCCGGGCACGGCGAGCCCGTGGCAGAACAAACCGGCTTTGTGCTCTCCTGAGACCTGCGGCGCCACAGCTGACTCGGGGAGGAGGAGACCTGGAGCTGCAGAAAGGGAAAATGCAGCGTCGCTGCCGCCTGCCTTGGCATCCCTGAGGCACGGGCAGGTCAGGAGCGGCTCCGGTGTGGCTGTGAGCCGTGCCCAGCCCCTGCGGGCAGCGCTGCGGTGGGCAGCAGGCTCTGGAGATAAAGGATTGCTCTGCAGGTGCTCGTTACAGTTCTGTGTGCTGGGCAGTGAGGGGTGGTTTCTGAGCTGGCTGATCCTCAGCAGTCATTCTGTACCATTACCTCAAAAGGGGAATTTAAGGGAAAGCTTGGATTTCTGCCTGCATTCCCAGGCTAACCCCTGCCCTGGAGAGGCTGGGGGAGGCAGTGTGGCTCTGGGGGAGCTGTGGGGCTGCACACTGTGGAGGTCTCCATCCCCACAGATTGGCCTTAGCTACATCAGTGTGTGTGCTGAACCCTGCTGCAAGGCTCTCAGGGTGTCTGGATAAACCATGCCTCCCCTAGGTAACACACTGAAGTGGCCAAGGATGTGCTGGAGGAAGGACACAGTGCAATTTTAGTTTTCAGGAAAGTTAGTGGTGACCCAAGCTTTCTTTTCAGCCAATTTTGGAGGTCACACACAGCCCAGGTGAGCTCCCTCTCAGAGAGGGGAATGGCACAGATTGTCTGCAGCAGTGTGGAAAGGGGTAGGTCTCCACCTCCACAATATCTTCAGTCAGCAGCTTTCCTTGGGATGCTACAAACAGCAGATCTGGCTGCACTGTGCAGGACTCCCCATGTCATTTTACCTTGCAGGATGTACACTGAGTGATAAAACAACCAAGAAAGGGCTCCTCTATCTGTGCTCTCTGAAATAGTCTTTGGAGGGTCGCAGCTGGATCACCCTCCCTGGGCCTTCTGAAATTTGTTTTTAGCCATGCATTAACAGGGCCTGAGTCTCCTGAACTCTGGGGCAAAGTACTCTGATTTTTTCCAGAATCTGGCATAGGAACAAGTGAGGAGATGGTGATGAGGCCAAGTGGATGAAATGCCACTTATTCCTGCTGTTTATCATGATAAGAATTTAGACAAATTGACTAAAGACTTCAACTGGAGGTGCTTCCAACAGACTCCTATGCAATGCATAGATAGGCTCTTAAGAGCCAAAAGCAAATAAATAAATGCCTGGAAATGCAACTTTCATGGCTTATGAAGTTCTGCTTTTGTTTGTTTTTTCATTAAGGCAGGCTGGGGTTCAATCCTCTGTTCCCATTACAGAGCAGGAAAGTGAATTTGAGAAAGTCACTGGCTTAGCATAAAGCTTTATTGTTCTCTCCTCTTTGCTTTCTATATGCAGTACAAAGATACTGCTGAGTTCAAAGAAAGGGTATGAATTGCCATAGCACCCAGTTGTCTCAACATTTTCCTCTTCAGCAGGTGGTTATCCATCTGTTCATTTTCCCAGCTGGGGCTGGCTGTTCTCTCGGTGTGAATCTCTTGGGGCATGGGCATTTAAACCCTGAGTGCCCTGGGTGCATGCAGTGAGAGCCAAGTGCCTCCTCCAGGAGCTGCTGGATTTTTCTGCCCCTTTGAGCTACTGTGAATGACAGAACAACAAGAAACCCTGGTGAGGACCACAGTGCTGGTAAACCCTGGGGCAGGAGCTGATTCCCACCTCCCCAAATGCTTGGTGCTGTGCTCAGAGATGCTGCTTGCTGCAAGCACAGGGGATCAGTGGCACTGCCCTGCTCTGCTGATGGACACGGGGTGGGGGTCCCCTGAGGAAGCAGAAATGTTGAGGCACAGCACTGAGGACAAGGAGGCTGGAGGAGCAGAGTAAAGGGTCTCTTTACATGAGATTAGTCTGGGTAGACCATGTTTGGATAGCTGTTGGGTCAGACTCAGCAGCTGGGTGTGGGGCTCCTCTTGCAGAGGGAATGGAGACAGTGTCACCTCCCTGTCCACAAATTCCCACAAACCTTCCAGGCACTCTGTACCCCCAAGATGTCTGTCTCTTTGCTGAATTTTGCTGACCATTGTCAAAACCCCTGAGTTGTGGATGCAGACTAAGGGTCAGCATGACCTTGTTAAGTGAATTCCACAGAAATGTGTGTACATGGGATGCTGCATCTCCTGGGGGGAATTAGAGCTGTGGCTTGGAGCCTCCTAGGTCTGCTCAGCCCATGAGCCCTGTGCCATGGACCTGGGTTATCTAGCAGGAAGAGCTGTCTTTGAGAAGTGTCCTGCCTGGAGAGGGCAGCTTTGAAGTGCTGATTTGCACTGGCTTTATTGTTATAAACATATAGAGAGAGCATTTTTGTGCTCAGATCATTTCTGGACACACAACAAAGGGTGAGGAAGCAAACAAATGGAGTGCTGTGGGAGCAAGTTAAATGGAGCACCATGTGGGGAGTTCCAATCACAACATCCCCAGATGAGTTCCCGTTTCTCTAGGGGTCATTGTTCCTGCCTGGAAAAGTGGAAACTCAGCTCTGTACTACACAGGACCTCTGTGCTGAGTCGAAGCAATGGTGAGAGCACTTGCAGTGGGCTAATGTGGTGTATAATGTGCACAAACACATGTCAGCACTGTCCAAAATAATCCTCCAGTGCTGCTGGTGAGTGCAGCACACCCACTGACAACCCACGTGGGTGACATTTATCCAAAGGTGGAGTTGTTTGACCAGCACAAGTAGGCTGCTGTTGTGCCAAAATAGTTTCTTTCACCTTCTTTCACCCGGTGTGCAAGAGGCAATGCACACCCAGAGTCGAGGTATTTGATTTATTTACAGTTCTGTGCAGAAAGCAAACCCAGACCACAGCCCCGTGCCAGGCACTTTGAGGACAGTTAACCCCAGCACAGCAGCCCAGGGGGATGAAGGGATGGCTGACAAGGCACTGGTTTGTGGGTCAGGAAGGGTGGCTCCACAAGACCTGTTCCAGAGACAGTGAAAAGTTTCCAGAGGTTTCCCAGCACTAAAAAGATGAGGCTCAGTTCAGCCAAAGGATGAAGAATGGGGCCTTTCTTTGCTCACTAGCAGAGTTACCTGGACTAACATCCCTCCAGCCCCCTTTGAATGCATCTTTTAACTTTGTTCTCAAAGGGCTCAGTAATTAGGCTATTTAGAAGCTGTCAGCAGCACAGGACACTGGTAGCCTCTGTCCTGGGCAGTAATTTTCATGGTCTGCTTTTCAAGTTGTACAATAACACAGTTTTGTATTGTGGCTTTGTCTGCCATGGCTCAGCTGGTTTATTACAGGCCATGGAATCTGTCCTGCTCTTCAAGAAACACAAAGATAAAGCTGGTGGCCACTGGGGAGGTAATCTCTGATTTCTGCAGAACCAGAGGGTGCTTGATTTGGCTGTGTGGAAACTGAAGATAACTCATTGTAATCTCTGACTGCTTACATTCCTCTGCAAGGATAGATATGAAATGAGTTGAGGTTAAACCACAAAACTTCATTTTTTTGGGTAAACATCCATGCAGGAGTAAAATGAAAAATGCAAAATCCCACAAGGGGAGCTTAGATATCTGGAGTGCTGGCTTCCTGCAATGAAGACATTGTAGGGAAGCTACTGAAGCTACTTTAATCTGTGCCAGGAGTGTTTTCGCAGCTGTTATCACATTTTCTTGATTTTTATTATTCAAACCTTACTATATTTCAAGGTTTGTTGTCTTTTGAAGAGTGCTATCTTCTGCTCTGTTTCTCCTTTGATAAAAGCTTCTGCCACTCTCCTGAGAAAATGAAGGCATTAGATCCCTCCCATTTTGAAGTTCATCACATTTCATGAATTTTTAGATGACTTTTTGTGTCTGGGCTGGGCTGGACTCCCCTCCATGGATTGTGAGGAGCAGCAGAGAGCCCTGGTGCAGCAGCTGGCACAGAAAAAACCACTGGCCTTGCCTGGAGGAGTCAGAAACTTTCAGAGAGTGTCTCCTTCATACATGGGGCTTTAACAAGGCTCAACACCTGTTTCCTGCATCACAGCTCCACAGGCATCCCCTAAAGAACACCAGGGATTGTTTTGAAGTTTAAGTGTTCAATGGTTTAAGATGAAAAGAGCATTTACATCCAGGAGCACGTTGTCTTTGCCAAAAGCAAGCTGGAAAACTGTTCCCTTCCAGCTGATGGGGATGTGGGAGACTTCCCAGCCTTTTCCTCAAGGCTCTCCCAGAGGATTCTCCTTTTTGTGGTTCTTCATCTCAGAGGCTCAGGGGTGCTAGTTAGTACAGACCTAGGAACACAAGGAATCCCAAAGCACACCTGAAAATTAGTGAAACAAGGACCAAGGAAAGCTCTGTAGCACTGGGGGAGGAGTGGTGAAGGTGGTGGAGCAGAACAGCCACTGCCACAGCCTTACCCAGTACACTGGGATATTTTTTGAATTATGGAAGAAAGTACAACCTTGTGAGGTATTTTTTCTCCCTGTGGACTACTTTAAGCAGATATGTATATGCCAAATTTTACTCAGCTAATGGGGAAAAACACATCCTTTCCTCTCATTAAAAACCTGTATCTTAAGATAAAACATGGCAGGAGGCAGTAGGACAGAAAAACATGCCCTGGACCTGGGAGAGAGGCAGCCCAGCAATTGCAGCAAAGACTTCTGCTGTATTTGCAAGTCCCATTGTGAACCAGGAAGGTGCTGACTGAAAAACGTGCCCATTACCAGTCCTTTGGTGACTGGCAAGTTAATTTGGGGGTCCTTGCCTACCTGCCAGTGGGCTGAGGGAATCTCAGCAGCCATTTCACCACCTGGAGGGCAGGGCTAACAAATCCAAGCTCTGCATTTCTCAGTGGCTGTGGTACTGCTTAAAACCTTGGAGTGTTCTCACCCTGCTGTAAGAGTATTTGACACACAGGGTTTGGGTTGCTCAGCTCTGCAGCCTGAGCCCAACTCCCTGGATTTCATGAGGATGTTCAGGACATGCTGCTCCATAACTTTGCTGGGACACAGCCTGTCATCCTAGAAAAGGTACAAGCTGGTTATTATTTTTCTTTTCCTCTTGCTGTTATTTTTTTCCCTCTTGCCATGACAAGGCTTGATCAGGTTAGTCCTTGCAGAGTCCCTGGAAGTCATCTCAGCAGGGTTATAATTGGATTGCATGAGCCTTGGCCTTCTGCTCTCTCTTCCAAATATCATTTTCCAGTATCTGAATAAATGTAGAAGGAAAAGTGATACTAGCAGGGATGAGGAATTGGCTGTGGCACAAAACATATCAATGCCCACATTCCCCTTTGGAGTGATAATGAGACAATGGGATTTTTTTTTATTTTGGAAAAAAAAAGAGAAAGAGAAGTCACATAGGAGTTTGAAGCTAAGCCTCCTACAGGCTGCTGTTTTGAAACAAAACTGCCCATTTTGAAACTAGAGACACTTTTATTTTCCAGTATTCCCCACATCAAAACAAACATTTCCACACTTCTTAAGGGAAAGCTCAGTATGACATCCTCAGTGAAATGGTTTGGTGTTTGTAAATAAAAGAAAATTTCCCAAACATCTAGGTACCTTCAGTTCCTCAGAAAATGCAACCTCTCCCAAGCCAAGCCCTTGTGAGGGAGCTGTGGGAGCTGCACCTTCACCATCCCAGCATCACCCAGCTCTGCTCTTGCCCAGGCTCTGGCTGCTCTGGCATCTCTCTCTGCTCTCTGACATTTATCCTGGCAGCAGCTGAGCTGACAGGAGAGCCACAGAGCCTGCCAGTTCTGCCTGGGGAAAGGCAGGCAGCCCGAGCCCTGCCTGTGCCTTCACCCAGGCTGGCAGCAGGGGTGCAGGATGTGTCTGAGCACGGTTCTCTGGGGCTGCCCCGAGCCCTCCAGCAGCTGAGCCTGCCCTGTGCCCCAGCATCCTCTGTCCTGTGCACAGCTGTGCAGCCAGCAGAGGGGACAGAGCACTCAAAGCACAGTTATTCCCAGGACCCAACTTATTTCCACTTCATTGCCCTCCTAAGGTTTCTAAAAGCTGTGAACTGTTGGTGCTGTCTGAGGTCTTAGGGGACACAAATACTCTGTTCACCCAGTGTTTGCAGTTCGTTGGAAATACAGGATCATCTCCAAAGGCTGAAACAGTCTGAGTGCCATTCTGGCAGAGCTGGCACCTCTTTTGATGCTGCTGTATGGATTGCTGCAGTGACACTGCTCCTCGTGGGCCATTCTCTCACGTTTATTTTCCCAGCTGCACTGGTGCAGATGAGAATAAACGGCCTCAAGTTGCACCAGGGAGGTTTAGATTGGATATTAAGAAAAACTTCTTCACTGAAAGGGTTTCTGAGTGTTGGAACAGGCATCTCAGAGAAGTGCTGGGGTGTTTAGAAGACATGTAGATGTGGCACTAAGGGCCATGGTTTAGCAGTGGGCTTGGCAGTGCTGGGTTCACAGTTGGACTGGATGATCTGATCTTAAAGGTCTTCTCCAAAATAAATTCTGCCATCATATATTTAAAAGCCACGGGGTACTCACAAGATAGAGAAACGATTTTTAGGTGGACACTGCAGCTGTTGGGCTGATCCCATTGGAACACACTGCTGGGTGGATTTTTGGCACCTCAGGGGTGTCAGGGGCTGAGCTGGTCAGTGTGCAGGCTGGAGGCAGGCCAGGCTCTCCCCTGCTCTCCAAACATCTGCATGGAGTGAAAAACTCACATGCAAAAAGCTCTGGGGTTGTCCTGGCACAGGAGCTGCCCACTCTCCAGTGGTTGATATGGGCACTGAGTTTGACTATAAAGGAGACAGAATTTTCTGTGAAGGATTCTGGGTTTGCAGCTAATAAATAGCTAAAATATAGTTATAATATTATATATTATATATAACTATATATATTATAGTTATAAAATATATATAAAGATATAGTTTATATCTTGTAGCTGTGATGCAAAAGATTGCTGTTCAAAAGGGTCTTTGGAGAACACTTGGGGTGCTTTCCCAACACAGGATCTCCAACAAGGAGAGTCCCTGGTGTGTGTCTGTCTGACTTCCTGCTAAAATGATTAACATTGCTGGAATGTCAATGCATTCTCCATAATGCACTCTCACAGCCAGGGGCTTGGGCAGGAATCTTTTATTGTCACTCAGTCTAAACAACAACAAAAAAAAATCCTGCTTATTTTTAGCTAAGCTGAGGTCAGCCAGCATCTCCCCCATCAAATGCATGTAGACCTTTAAAGGCTCTCTTCCTGCTGATAACCTCTTCAGAGAGAAATTGGGAACTTCAAGCTGTTACTAAATATTTGGTTTTCCTCAATAGTAAATATTTGGTTTTCCTAAATAGCAAATACTTTCCTAATAGTTTCTCAAGTTTGGGTGAGCAATCTGTCCCTAAAACACATTTTCCTAGCAGGCTCTTGGTGGCTCCAAGATCACATGTCCCTCCCATTTAATTTTCAAAGGATCCATGTGCATGGACCAGGCAGGTGAAGTGTTTGAATGAATCAGGTAGTGAAGGAGTGTTTTTCCAAGAGCATGGTGCCTTTTGTTGTAACTCTGAGTTATCCTACAAGTGAAGATTTTGTTGTTGTTGCTCTGAAATGTGTTTTCACCAGCTGATTGCTCACCATGCCTGTGCAGATGGGCACTCTTCTCCAAATTTAATAACCTTCCAGTGAGTGCTGATCAACAAGGACAATGTTCATCTAAGACAACCCTACTACAGATCATGAATTTTATTAAATTTTTTGGTGTGTACATGCACTTTTCTTACTGTGTATAAAGGATTCAGATGGAAGTTACATTTTTTGTAATATATGAAGAGCCTGTTAATCTTGGAGAATAAGAACCCAATAGATTTTGCCAACTCTATTTGTTCACATGATTTTTATTTTGTAGTCAAAATTTATTTTGTGTCTGTAATTTTTCCCCTGCTTGCTTTGGTAGGAAACTCAGGGGTAAAATTCCATTACATATATGAAATTTATAGCTAGCTAAAAAGAAAAGCAGATGGCAGCCAAGCAGAAGTACCAGATGTACATTTCTGCATCTTTTGTGGGATTGAGTCACCCAGGAACAAACATTTCTATTGTTTACAGTACAGTAGTTAATTACTCATATTTTAAAATTCAGAACTTTCCTCTGATACTCAAGAGTGCACTTTTATATTCCCATCAGGACAACCAAAAATTGAACCCAGGTCACTGGCAAAAGTGTCTACAGTGGGCAGCTACAAATATTCTCAAGTTGGGGTGACCAGGCAAACAAATTTCAGGTGAATTCCTTGGGTTGCAAATGCTTTTTCTTCAGTTGAGGGTTCTGGCTTTATCTTGTGGGGAGACTGGGCAAATGTGGCTGCAATGAGGGCTGCACAGGAGGAAGAGGATGTTTACATTTTCCCCTGAATTCTCTCTGAGCTTTCCACCAAGATATTTAGGCGTGTGACTCTCCAACTACTTTATTTCAAGTCCAGCTTATTGAGGTTTGTTTAATATCCAGCTAAATAGTTCATTTCTAGCTCAGTTGGAACTTCAGATCTTTTGTTCTGAAATCCCTTTCTTGAGCTGCTGGGGTTTTCTTTTTTAAGCAACCCATGTGGGAGACAAGGACCTGGTGCACTCCTGCCATGTGGGTTTTCTCTGCATGGAGAGGTCAGCTCTTGCTTTGAAAATCATAACCAAGAGATAAATGCATTATAAAATAAAGTTTTTTGTTTTTTTCTTACAGACTGAGATACATAGTTCGAAACATTAAACCCAGAAGGTTTGGAAGTCTTAAATTTGTGTCTGATGTACACAAAATTTCTAGGATTGTTCTGAAATGTTTGGAAAACATTGCCTTATGTTTTTGACTCCTGGGGTTTTTGTGGGGGCTTAGATCCCATGCTGAGGTTTGGGAGGAGAACATAACTCAGAATTGATATGACTGAGATAACTCAGCTAGGGCTGCCCAAAAGCTGCAACACCCTGAAAGCCACACTCTACAGCTGAGTTTCCTGAATCTTCTGAAATGCCCTAGATTGAAAAAAGAAAAAAAAGCTCCTTCTGAGCCATTTTTTGTACAAAGATGCAGTACCTGCAAGATGAGCTTTAAGTTTCAAAACAGTTGTGGAAATATCCCTTTCTTCCAATGGAATTTATGCTACAGAAGGAACAATATCACCACTGCAAGTAAGGATCTGGCATTTCTAATTGCTTTTTAACCTTCTCCAGCCCAAAAATTTAAGTNTCCCAGGACCCAACTTATTTCCACTTCATTGCCCTCCTAAGGTTTCTAAAAGCTGTGAACTGTTGGTGCTGTCTGAGGTCTTAGGGGACACAAATACTCTGTTCACCCAGTGTTTGCAGTTCGTTGGAAATACAGGATCATCTCCAAAGGCTGAAACAGTCTGAGTGCCATTCTGGCAGAGCTGGCACCTCTTTTGATGCTGCTGTATGGATTGCTGCAGTGACACTGCTCCTCGTGGGCCATTCTCTCACGTTTATTTTCCCAGCTGCACTGGTGCAGATGAGAATAAACGGCCTCAAGTTGCACCAGGGAGGTTTAGATTGGATATTAAGAAAAACTTCTTCACTGAAAGGGTTTCTGAGTGTTGGAACAGGCATCTCAGAGAAGTGCTGGGGTGTTTAGAAGACATGTAGATGTGGCACTAAGGGCCATGGTTTAGCAGTGGGCTTGGCAGTGCTGGGTTCACAGTTGGACTGGATGATCTGATCTTAAAGGTCTTCTCCAAAATAAATTCTGCCATCATATATTTAAAAGCCACGGGGTACTCACAAGATAGAGAAACGATTTTTAGGTGGACACTGCAGCTGTTGGGCTGATCCCATTGGAACACACTGCTGGGTGGATTTTTGGCACCTCAGGGGTGTCAGGGGCTGAGCTGGTCAGTGTGCAGGCTGGAGGCAGGCCAGGCTCTCCCCTGCTCTCCAAACATCTGCATGGAGTAAAAAACTCACATGCAAAAAGCTCTGGGGTTGTCCTGGCACAGGAGCTGCCCACTCTCCAGTGGTTGATATGGGCACTGAGTTTGACTATAAAGGAGACAGAATTTTCTGTGAAGGATTCTGGGTTTGCAGCTAATAAATAGCTAAAATATAGTTATAATATTATATATTATATATAACTATATATATTATAGTTATAAAATATATATAAAGATATAGTTTATATCTTGTAGCTGTGATGCAAAAGATTGCTGTTCAAAAGGGTCTTTGGAGAACACTTGGGGTGCTTTCCCAACACAGGATCTCCAACAAGGAGAGTCCCTGGTGTGTGTCTGTCTGACTTCCTGCTAAAATGATTAACATTGCTGGAATGTCAATGCATTCTCCATAATGCACTCTCACAGCCAGGGGCTTGGGCAGGAATCTTTTATTGTCACTCAGTCTAAACAACAACAAAAAAAAATCCTGCTTATTTTTAGCTAAGCTGAGGTCAGCCAGCATCTCCCCCATCAAATGCATGTAGACCTTTAAAGGCTCTCTTCCTGCTGATAACCTCTTCAGAGAGAAATTGGGAACTTCAAGCTGTTACTAAATATTTGGTTTTCCTCAATAGTAAATATTTGGTTTTCCTAAATAGCAAATACTTTCCTAATAGTTTCTCAAGTTTGGGTGAGCAATCTGTCCCTAAAACACATTTTCCTAGCAGGCTCTTGGTGGCTCCAAGATCACATGTCCCTCCCATTTAATTTTCAAAGGATCCATGTGCATGGACCAGGCAGGTGAAGTGTTTGAATGAATCAGGTAGTGAAGGAGTGTTTTTCCAAGAGCATGGTGCCTTTTGTTGTAACTCTGAGTTATCCTACAAGTGAAGATTTTGTTGTTGTTGCTCTGAAATGTGTTTTCACCAGCTGATTGCTCACCATGCCTGTGCAGATGGGCACTCTTCTCCAAATTTAATAACCTTCCAGTGAGTGCTGATCAACAAGGACAATGTTCATCTAAGACAACCCTACTACAGATCATGAATTTTATTAAATTTTTTGGTGTGTACATGCACTTTTCTTACTGTGTATAAAGGATTCAGATGGAAGTTACATTTTTTGTAATATATGAAGAGCCTGTTAATCTTGGAGAATAAGAACCCAATAGATTTTGCCAACTCTATTTGTTCACATGATTTTTATTTTGTAGTCAAAATTTATTTTGTGTCTGTAATTTTTCCCCTGCTTGCTTTGGTAGGAAACTCAGGGGTAAAATTCCATTACATATATGAAATTTATAGCTAGCTAAAAAGAAAAGCAGATGGCAGCCAAGCAGAAGTACCAGATGTACATTTCTGCATCTTTTGTGGGATTGAGTCACCCAGGAACAAACATTTCTATTGTTTACAGTACAGTAGTTAATTACTCATATTTTAAAATTCAGAACTTTCCTCTGATACTCAAGAGTGCACTTTTATATTCCCATCAGGACAACCAAAAATTGAACCCAGGTCACTGGCAAAAGTGTCTACAGTGGGCAGCTACAAATATTCTCAAGTTGGGGTGACCAGGCAAACAAATTTCAGGTGAATTCCTTGGGTTGCAAATGCTTTTTCTTCAGTTGAGGGTTCTGGCTTTATCTTGTGGGGAGACTGGGCAAATGTGGCTGCAATGAGGGCTGCACAGGAGGAAGAGGATGTTTACATTTTCCCCTGAATTCTCTCTGAGCTTTCCACCAAGATATTTAGGCGTGTGACTCTCCAACTACTTTATTTCAAGTCCAGCTTATTGAGGTTTGTTTAATATCCAGCTAAATAGTTCATTTCTAGCTCAGTTGGAACTTCAGATCTTTTGTTCTGAAATCCCTTTCTTGAGCTGCTGGGGTTTTCTTTTTTAAGCAACCCATGTGGGAGACAAGGACCTGGTGCACTCCTGCCATGTGGGTTTTCTCTGCATGGAGAGGTCAGCTCTTGCTTTGAAAATCATAACCAAGAGATAAATGCATTATAAAATAAAGTTTTTTGTTTTTTTCTTACAGACTGAGATACATAGTTCGAAACATTAAACCCAGAAGGTTTGGAAGTCTTAAATTTGTGTCTGATGTACACAAAATTTCTAGGATTGTTCTGAAATGTTTGGAAAACATTGCCTTATGTTTTTGACTCCTGGGGTTTTTGTGGGGGCTTAGATCCCATGCTGAGGTTTGGGAGGAGAACATAACTCAGAATTGATATGACTGAGATAACTCAGCTAGGGCTGCCCAAAAGCTGCAACACCCTGAAAGCCACACTCTACAGCTGAGTTTCCTGAATCTTCTGAAATGCCCTAGATTGAAAAAAGAAAAAAAAGCTCCTTCTGAGCCATTTTTTGTACAAAGATGCAGTACCTGCAAGATGAGCTTTAAGTTTCAAAACAGTTGTGGAAATATCCCTTTCTTCCAATGGAATTTATGCTACAGAAGGAACAATATCACCACTGCAAGTAAGGATTTGGCATTTCTAATTGCTTTTTAACCTTCTCCAGCCCAAAAATTTAAGTCCCTGTCTGACTTCTGGAATTTGGATACAAGAAAATAATTTTTGGAGTACGTTAGTATCACTTACCTCCCAGTGACTGCCTGAGAAATAAGAGGTATTTTGGCTTTTTCACAGCATTTGTGAAAATATCTTTGTCAATGCTTGGGAACACATGAGAAATTTCTGGTTCTATCAGCAACAGGAGTATTCAGGAGAGCCTAAATTTTCAGTTAGAGGGTAAATTTAAAACAGTTGGCAACAATTCTAAGCTAAACTGTGCTTTAAACCTTGGTATCAGTGTTCCATTTTTAGCTTTATAAATTGCCCATGAAATGCAAAAATCCAGGGACTCACATTTTAAGTGAACTGCTACAATGCATGTTTCTCATGGGGTGACTTTCCCTTGCTGGGCACCTTTCTCTTGGGCCCTGCCTTTCCAACAAGTGGCTGTAAATCAGAAGTAATTGTTGGGAAGGATGAAACAGGAAAACCTAATAAATAAAAAACCTAATAAAAAAACCTGGCAAAAGATTTTGAGACTACAGAAATGCTCGTGAAGCCTGTGAAATACAGCAGGAGATAAATATCAAAGTTTTGCCTTCGTGTTGGCAATCTTTGCCTTTTCCTTCCTCTTTCAGGAAGGCACTAAAAGGATGCAAACGCAGTGGATGCACCTCAGCAAAATCAAACTGGCTGGCTTTCACTGAGGCCAGCAAAGGTGGATTTGCCTCTGCGTTGATCTGCCGGAACTAAAGTCTCTCCTCTCTGGAAGAAGTGTCCTCTCGGGGTCAGCTGGCACGCTGTTCCCTTTCCTCGGAGTCCCGGTGCCTGCAGCAGGCACACGACCCCGAGATGTGCGCGCCCCTCTCGGCACGGCAGGGGCTCCAGCCCTCCTGCCCCCAGCTGGCAGCAGCCAAGGATGCGCTGCAGGGAAAGGAAGGATGGCAGGACAAAATTGCCTCTGTTTTTAGGGAGTCAATGCTGCCTTTGGGTGGACTTTGGAGATCAGCCTAAATTCAAGGGGAAAATATGTTAAGTGAAGTCAGCTGTAGATCAGCGTTTGTACCGTCTTCCAAAGGAACAAGAATCATTTGGGATGTTGACACTACATCTATCCCAGCCAGGCAAAGTGTCACAGCCCTTCCCCTGACCCCAGGGGCACAGATCAGCCAGGGCACTGCTGCAAGTACTGGCACAGAGAGAGAGAATCTCAGCTGTGTTTTCAGCACACAGTGTGTAATACATGTTCCTAAAGTGAAAGCTGGCTATTCTGTTGCTTTGATAATGGTTATTTCACTTCCCACTGTACTTCTTCCTCTTGAGGTCCTGTTTAAAAAAAGGCTCTGTTGCTGCTGCACTTAGAACAAGGCAGGCAGAGGAACTGAGAGAAACTTACTGAGCATCTGGTCTTACAGAGGAAAACTAAAAATAAATCAGGCTTTTTTTGCATGGATGAGAGAGGCAAGAAGGGACTGAATCTGACATAGGTAACTTTATTTTTAAAGAGCAGATTTCTTGCACACTGATCTGCAAATTCAGGCCTCTCTAAAATTCCATGGTGCCTGCAATCACCACTGCCATTGCTCAGCTAAGTGCTCAGGGAAAGCAAACACAGCCAAACTAATAGTTTAAAGCATGTGTCCATATTATTTTCCATACCATAAATAAGAACAGGAACTGTGGCTTACATAGGTCAACTGGTCTTGAGTAAAATACCAACCCCTAATTAGTGAGGGTGCTTAAGGCTGGTGGCTAAGTGTATCCCCAGCCCAGACAGATTTGATTAGGCTCTGACATACCCAAGAACAATATGCAGTGTGTTATGTGCTGAACACATTCCAAAAGATTTCCCACAGAAACCAGTAAAATACTATTAACACTGTTAGCAAACTTAAATATTTCTGTATTTTCTTGTTACACTCCGGAGAACAATCTGTCACTTTATTAGGGGACACTGCCTGCAGCAGCAGAATTACAAGCTGTGACAGGGGCTGCCAGGCACTGCTGCTGTGAGCAGGGGTTGGGGGAAGGTTGGTCCCTGGAGTGCCATCCACCCGCCTCTGCACACACGGACAGCTTTCCGGGGTGCGTGTCAAATCAAATTTCAGAGGTCGAGTGGAAACAAGGGATGTTGTGCCTGCGGCTCTGGAGGCAATGAAGGACTGGGATGGATGCACACGCCCTGTCAATGCGCTGTACCGGCCACCGCCTGCTGCAAACCGGGCTCTGCCTGCCCATCCTTCTCTTACCACTTCAGTGCATGTTCTATTTCACCCAGGAACCTCGGCAAGTGCATTTCTCGGCATCGCCACCGCAAGGAGATAAACCTTAATAGGAGAGGGGAATGCCTGGATTTTCCCAGATGTGCTTGAAGCGGTGGGGCCTGGCACAGATGGTGATGAGGATGAGGGATGAGGCACCAAGCAGCAGCCTGTGCCCAGCCAGCCTGGACACGCTCAGGCAGGAGCTGACGCTGCTCCTTCCTTGGAGATGTCCTGGGGGATTTCTTACATCATGCTGTTCTCCTGCGGCCAGCCAAGGGCACGCAGCCTTTGTAAGCTCAGTTTAAAAGACTTAAAAAGAAGTGTGAGTCTCTCCTTGAGTGTGTGCGTGTGCACATACATCACCCAGATGTTGGGATGTGGAGCAGGAGCGCGGGGATCGCGCAGAGCAGGAACCACGAGGCGGGCGGACAAAGCAAACACGGGCGGAGAGGCGTGACCAGCAGGGCCGTGCCTGTCTCGGCGCACCTCCTCAGGCTGCCCGCAGCCCGGCAGGCTGCCGAGCCGCGGGGCCCG
>VXBS01007401.1:557188-577823 GCA_013400255.1 Sitta europaea
TTTTTTTTTTTTTTTTTTTCTCCTGTGACAAAAAATTGCTAAGATTCAAATCAGCATCACTGTTGCAGGCTGAGGTCATAGGTAGAGTTTGGTTCAAGATAATGGGGGATTTGGTTTTTATCACGTGAGTCTAATGATTTTCTGTTTGTGCACTTTGGATTGTGACAGCAGTGATGTTAATGTCACATATTTACAGTTAGGGTGGTAACCTAGCTGATTCATCATTAGCTGGCTGTTCGCAGTTTTTCCAAAATATTTTTTTTTTTTTTTGCATCGAAGTTTTCCAGTGGACAAGTCAACTGTCCCTTTCAGACTGAAGATTTCAGAAATTGTTAATTACTTCAGCAGTGAGGCAAAAATTTTGGATCTGCATCCTAGTATCAGGTTAAGGTTTCTTTGGGAACAAACTTTCCACTTTTCCTGACATGCACCAATCCTCCCATCAGCAAGGAGTTATCAAGTTTTCAGTTCTGCAGCAGAGTGTCAAGTGTCCAGCTTGGAGCCTGAAACTGATGCTTCACTTGGGTGCTGAGGGGTTGGAGAGGTGCAGGACAGGGCTGGGACAGCAGCGGTTGTGTGGATGGAACCACGGGCAGGATGGCAGGGGAAAGAGGATGAGGATGTGAACCAAAAACAGCCGTGGTTATTTCTGGAGTTTATTCCCCTCCAGGAGCTGGGCCTGGTCTCAGTGTGCCTGCTGAAGTGCTTGCTGGCACTCTGTCAATACAACAACAGAATTTCTCTATTCTCAGGTTTTGCTTCCTTAAAAAAAAAAAAAACTAAAAGCTTTCAAAAGCTAGATTGAAAGAGTGGCAAGATGAGGAGTCAGGCCTTTGGAAGTCAGAAATAATGTTGTCTGTGTATCCCATTGCAGTTCCCTCGTGCATCCACATTCCTGTTGGGTGCCACTGTACTGGAGAATTGCACAATGTGAACTATGTAACAGAAAGGTTGCTATAACCACTCAGCTGGTGGTCATGACTGCTTATCAGATACTGTGTGAAACTTCAGAGCTGCAGCAAACACGGCTGGGAGGAAGGCAGGGCAGGACCAGAGCACTTAGCAGAAATCAGATCTCACCTCTTTGAGATGCTGGTCGTTTGCTGCTGGAACACAGAGCCCTGGGAGTGCAGGATGTACCTGTCAGGGGAGTGCAGGATGTACCTGTCAGGGGAATGCAGGATGTACCTGTCAGGGGTTGCTAGGAGTGCCAGATCTCCACAAGTATATGGCATCCTAAATGAGGCACACCAAACTCTTTGGACCACTTTCTTCTGCCCTTAACCTCTTGATGGATGGAAAATGGCATCACTCGACTTGGCTCCTACTGGGGGATTTAAAAATGTACCTAAAGAAAAAAAGGAGCCATGTGCTCAGTTCGTGTTTGTAGGGTTCATAAACTGAAGGGTGAGGACAAAAGGAGACAAATTCATCCTGGATGCTGTGTCAGTCTGATGGCCTGGGGGAAAAAAGGGGGTAGCAAAACTCTCATCAAGGTATGCACAGAGGGGCTTTGTAAGCACAGTGGCACACCTCTAATGTGTGTGCTTTCTGGTTGTTGGACTTGCTGCTCTAACAGTCTTTGGTGCTGTTTTTTCATTTAATTTTACCTAAAATAAATGTTCCAACACTTTAAAATGCCATTTAGTTTTGGGGGAGCAGAAGAGAGAAACTGGAGAATAGTCCAGGACTTGTTCCTTCATGTTTTAAAGTGCTTTATATATATACCCAAAATTTCAGTCGCTGTTTTGTGTCTCTTTGATGCAAAATCAGATGTTATGTTGGAAATTACTCCACATACAAAGCCACTACTACTTCACTCTGTGATTTTTATTTATTTATTTAGCAATAATTGTTGGGTTTGCTCTCAATGATATTCCTTTTCTCTGTCTGTTCTGCAGTAAACCTTGCAGTCAGGCTTTGCTACTGTAGTGGCAGGAGTGTGACATCAAATGAAGAACATTTCTACAAGAGTAGCTGGAGTCTTGTGTCCTCTCCAGCCCTTCAGCTGCAGGATGACTGATGCAAATTTATGTTCATAAGTGGTACTTTCACCTTCCTGTGAAAGATTCTTGTATAAGTACAAAGATTCTTGTATAAGGACTGTGTGTAATGTATATATATATACCCTAAATGTGCTACTGTAGTTCAACTGAGAAGTGAAAAGGTTAAAACCTGAGTTATGGCAGATCTGGCTGTAAAACAACATAGAGAGCCAGTGGCTCACAAGTGTGATAGTGAAGTTTTATTAATGCTTAACATGAGAACAATTCTGAATTCTACCTGGTAAGACTCTTCACTTCTGTTAATTTTCACGTTCAGAGGGAGATGATTTTTGGATTTGTTTTCTTGCTTTCCAGCTGGGCACTGCAATTGGCTTTTTGTTGCCCCCTGTTTTGGTCCCAAATACACCGAATGACATCGATCTTATGGCACACAACATCAGCATCATGTTCTATGGAACAGCCATAGTGTCCACACTCCTCTTCTTCCTAACAGGAGTTGGTAAGTGTTCACATTGCTGGGATTTACATTCCAGTGTTTGCATCTCACTCAAAGCAGCAGACTGCTCAAAGTAGTTGAGGTTACAGTTTTCCAGTTTGTGTTCTCTGTTGTGCCAGGGTTAAGCAACAACCATTTCACTCTGTTGTGTTTCACATGGGGGTGAGTTCTTTCAGAATATTTAGTTCTCTTTGTTTCTTTGCTGCAAGGGCTTATGATATAATATGGGTTCACTGTTAATCTTGCAATTTATATACAAAGGTTTTGATGTATTGCAGGTGAAGGCTGTCTTTGGCCATGTTTTGGTGGCAATCAGATGTGACCAAATCATGCATCCTTTGTGGATGTGACTTAGTCCTTCCATGAGAAAATCTAGGATTTTTTTCATGGAGTTGAAGTCAATCTTCTGAAATTCATCAAGCTGAAACACATCCTAAAACAACAACAACAAAAAAAAAGCACATTAGTTTGGTAGAGATGAATCAAAAATTGTTCCTTCTTCTTTCTCCCCAGTGTTTGAGGAAAAGCCCAAATACCCTCCCAGTCACTCTCAAGCAGTCCTGCAAAATAAACCTCCTGAGGATTACTCCTACAAGCAGTCCATTATTAACTTGTTCAAAAATATTCCATTTATACTTTTGCTAATCAGTTATGGTAAGTGGTGCTATCTGCTTGTAGTCTGGCAGAAAGGTTCAAATGCGGGCCAGAAGCACAAAGAATTTTAATTTTAATTGTGTTTTGTTTTGTTTTTTATGGGGGAGGGTGTGTCAAACTTTTATTTACTCAGGTGCCAGTGCTGGCAAAACTGTAAGGATGCAAAATACTGCTTATAGGTCCAGTGAAGAGATTTTACCTGGCACATAAAAGCTTTTGTGTGTGAGTCTTCAATGTCATAAGATGAAATCTTTAGGGTAACAAATCTGCATGGCTGCATCTGGAATGACTGAAGCTTTTTTCTTGGTACTGCAGGTATTATGACTGGGGCATTTTATTCTGTCTCCACATTATTAAACCAGATGATAGTAACTCATTACGAGGTAAGTTCCTTGGATCTTATCTTTCTCTTTTTCACTGTACATTTGAGGTGATATTTACTTTGTAGGCTCTGTGTGTGCTCAGACATTTGGTTTCTTTTATACCTCTGCACAGTTTCTTGCTGTGGGACTCATAGGAATGTTTGTTTGCACTTGTGACTGCCAAGAGGTCTGAACTTGACTCTGAGTGGAAGCAAGTTATTAATGAGCACCATATAAATATTTGTTGAAAGGGAGAAGAAGTGAACGCTGGGAGAATTGGCTTGACTCTGGTGGTGGCAGGAATGGTGGGTTCCATTATTTGTGGTTTGTGGCTGGATTACACTAAAACATACAAGTAAGTGTGGGTAGGCATGTGTGGGGTTAGGGGTAGGAGAGTGGTGCAATTGCATCAGGAGGTTACTCCAATGTAAGGCCTGAAATGAGCTGCTGCTGAAGTGCAGCTCGTCCCTGATCTTTTAGTGGCCTTGGTGGAGACAAATTTCTGTGGCTACAGCAAAAGCTTGAGACTCTTCCTGGTTATTGGCCAAAATAAATGAGGCAACAGAATGCAAAGGGATTTGTCATCTACTCCTGTCTCTTCAGGAGTGTAAGGAAAGCACTGTAGGTCCTACATACAGTGGCCAGGTGGCCCATTGGGCTTCTTGTCCTAGGAAAGCATAAAGTCTCAAAAGCTACCCTGCATTGTTTTATAAAATGGCCAGCTGGTGGATTCTAATTTTTTTATGCTACTTCTGGTCCTATTAGTAAGTGTAATGTTTGCTTTAATTCAGGGGCTGACTGTCCTGTGGGGCAGGAGCTGCTGGGTCCATCATCCATGGTGTGGTGCCCCCAGGAGCCAGCACAGCCCTGGAGCAGTGCTTGAGATGGAATACTTCTCCCCTGTGACTCCCAGTACAATATGTGCCTCTGCAAGCCTAATGGATGTTAATACTGGAGATTGGCTTTGCTTCTGCATTTGCTTTGGCTTACAAATATGTGCTTTAAGAATTTGGAAGACATCCCTCATTCCAGATTCAAAATAAATAGAACCCTGTAATGAGGCTTGTTTGACTTGCCTCTTGGTAGGCTGACTGCTCCTGTTGATGTATTGTGTCATGGGCAGCACTGCAGAATGGCTGAGAGGTACAACAGAGCAGAGAGCTAAAACAGAGAGCTAAAACAGAGAGCTAAAAGCCTTGTGGAAGTACTGTGTGCTGAGATTGTCCATTCTTTGAGAGTCTGAGTAAGTGTCCTTAGCCTTGAGTGAAGCAGACAGATAAGAATTCAGGGATGGATATGTGCTCACTGCATGCCAAGTTTGAGGCAGAATTACATGAAGCAGATTTTATAGCTTTAGAATGGCTTATGTAATGTGTTCATGTTACCCTTCCATGCTTCAGCAATGTGCTATGGCCTTCTGTTAACAATGTTAATTTGTTGTTGTTGTTGGGTTGCAGGCAAACTACTCTGATTGTTTACATTCTCTCTTTCATTGGGTTGCTGGTGTTTACCTTCACCCTGGACCTGGGATACCTTATAGTAGTGTTTGTGACTGGAGGAGTGCTTGGGTGAGCAATTTAAAGAGCTTACAAGACTTTCTGCATTTCTGTTCTGAAACATATTGAAATGTTTTACCTGGATAATTCTGTGTATTCTGTCACCATGATCTCAGCCTGTGCCTTTAGCTCACCATACAGCTTCACCTTCTGTTACATCAGAATAAATCTCAAGTAACTCATTTGTCAGTGAATTTCATTTACCATTTCTGTGGCTCTAACAGAGGTCTCTATGTGGTCAGTTTGTTTGGTTCCAATTCAAAAAGCTGTCTGCAGTGAAGCTGAAGCTTTTTCTTGAGCAGTGTGTAGGTGATTAGAGTTGAACTGAGCAGATCTAGGAAGACTGGCTTCTCTGCATTTTCATTAATCTATACTTTGATAGCCCAAGCAACGTGCTGGTTGCTTTGTTTGCTGTGCTCACAGGCACCTGGTCTGAAAGCCTCAAGAGGGACTGAGGGAATGTTGCTGTATTCAGAACAGAAGTCAAGATAAAACCAGAAATATCTGTAGAGTTGCAGTTTAAAAACCAGGCAGCCACCCTCAGCTCCATTAAATCCCTTCTCTTCCCATCACTCAGGGATCCCCTCAGCTTTTCCTATAGCAGGTTCCAGCAGGTGCTCCAGTGTTCAGCCTCACTCCCTGCTCATGGTCTCCTTTTGTCCTCCAGCATGGATATTTGGGCTGATCAAATGATGATGTTTGTGTATGTCTTTCATGTGAAAGTAGTTGGGGTCAAGTATGGAGTGTCTTGTGGACTCGTTAGAAAAGGTTGTTTCACATGGATGGTGGTTGTGGGAAATAGGATAAATATGTTTTAACAGCTTTGGCCTAAAGAGGAAGATGTGTGGCTAAAATTCTTGGATCATACTGAGGGAATGGAGCAGTCAGTATTTTTGGAATTACTGAATTATGTTGAGTCATGAACACGTGACAGTTCAGAATACAGCCAATTCATAATACCATGTGTGTGTGTTAGGTTTTCTTGGTTGTAGTAATAAATGAAGGCCACTCCTGCCATCCTCTTACTCTCTTCTTCAACAGGTTCTTCATGACTGGCTATCTTCCACTTGGGTTTGAATTTGCTGTGGAAATTACATATCCAGAGTCTGAAGGCACTTCCTCAGGTCTCCTTAATGCATCAGCACAGGTTACAGCATTTTGTTTCTTCAAGTGAAGTAATGTTCAGGAAGGCCACTATGCTCAAGTCTAGGAAGGTTTTTTTTCTTACACTTAGCTAAGTCTCTGTTCTGTTGCTATGGTGCTGTTTTTATAAAAATTTGATTTCTGTAAGATGTGACCTGGAACTTTTAAATGTAAAATGATGGCTCTTTTCTGTGTGATCCTGATGAAGTTACTTGTTTGTTTATAGATCTTTGGAATTATCTTTACACTTGTTCAAGGAAAGCTCACGACAGACTACAGTCCTCGTGCAGGAAACATCTTCCTTTGTGCTTGGATTTTTGTGGGCATTATTTTAACAGGTAATTACAAGTGCAGCTAATGGTTTCTCTTTAATGTAAAAATGTAGATGCTTTTAGGATGATGCTGCTAATGCATGGACAGCTATCTGACCCCTGTTTCTTGAGACATGTCTCGAATTTGAGACAGATGTTCAGAGTGGGGGGAGAAGTGGAGGCAAATGCACAAATGGAGGCAGTTTGCAGTTTCCCAAATGCAGGAAGCTGCTGATGCACTCTGGCACTGTGCTAGTGACTTGCAAATGTGCTGAAAGTGCTGAAACTATCGAGCTTTTCTTTAAGTTCTAGTAGTTTAAAAGATCTAATTGTCATTTCCTGCTTTGTGAGGAGCAAGTTCAAATTGCCAGTGAGTTCAAGTTTCAAAGAGTGAATACAGTATTTTGAAAAGGTGCTGGAAGCAGCTTCTGTGTGCTTGCACCAAACAAACATTTCCCTCGAAGTGCATGTCACTGCAGAGGTGTGACCCAGCTTTCCTTTTTTCCTTTTTTTTCCCAGCCTTAATAAAATCAGATTTGCGAAGACACAATGTGAATTCAGGGATTCTGAACCTGGACGTTAAAGCTGTAAGTGGTGACTCTTTTCCCTACTCAAATGCTTGATGTCTACTGGCTTAACAACATCAGCTGCAGAAGAGTAATTCACAAAATCTGATCACTGGTTCCATGCTGCTTTTGAACAACAGAGCCACATGGGATGCTGCCCTCACACATCTGTTTTTCTCCTTAGCTCCCATAAGAAAAAAACTTCTGCTCTCAGATTTTTGTCGAATTTTTGGAGTATTTGTATTTTAAGTGGCTAGTACTATTATTTTATTGCTTGATTCTTGCTTTTTCATAATAGCAGGGTAGCACTGTAAATTGTGAAGCCTTTTTGTTTATTGGGTTATGAGGCCATCCTATAGATTATGTATTTTATTTAAAATACCTGCAGTCCTTTCTGATGAAATCAGGGTCTGATAAACAGGAGCCATGCTGGAGCTTCTATGCAGTGCTGCACAAAGAGCTGGGTTTGTTCTGCTGACACACTCAATTTAAATGAAGAGTCAGCATAGCATTTTATACTAAGAAACTAAATTCTATGTTTGGTGTCTTTTATTACAAAAAGAAGGGAAAATAGGGTTTTATATAATTGCTTAATTGGGCTAACTAACTACATATACTGTTGGAGTCTAACCTAATAATTACCCAAGGATACTGAGTTTGAGAATAATTCTGTTGAATAACAGCTAAATTCCTGTTGTGTTTTTATTTTTTATCTCCCTCTTCAGGTACCAGTTGACAGTCCTGTAGAGCCTGAAAGCACCACATTAAAGAGTCAGTCAGCTTTATAAACTGAAGGAAGGTGACTTAGAAACGCACAAGTTTGGCTGGATATGGAACAATATGAGCTAGTGTAACCACTGGATTTGTGTGTAGTAACATGTGTTTGTTGATATTGGTGGTAGTGGTGTGTTGGAAGCTATGAAGATGCTCAGTTCATTTTGCCCAAGATGCAAATGATTCACCTTTGTATGGAATATTTATTTTAATGTTTTCAAGTTTTGCAGTTTCGTTAGTAAAGAACTGTGTGAACACTCTTGATGCATACTTGAAACAAATCAGGAATCTTGAAGTACAGTTGTCATGATCAGAAATATCTACTCTTCTTTTCTTGTTCAGTCTTGCTGGTGCATTTGAAAAATCAAAGAGTAGGGAGATGCACAGCAGGAGGATGTTCACGAGTTCATTTTTTATTTTAAATGTATCTGTATTTGAATCTAAGCCAATGATTCCTTCTGGAAAAGTGATAGCACAATACTGAAAACAAGAGATGATGTGTGTGTGTTTCCTACTGGCATCTGACATTTCTTTTGCCTTGAAACATCTTTATAGGTATCAGAAGGCAGATAAGAGAAAACATTGTTCTTTCTGTAGCTTCATTGTAGCATTTCTGGGGAGATTTAAAAAGTTTCTCACTAGATAAATTGGAGAAAAAAAACATTTCTTATTAAATACAGTAAAAAAGGAGGACAAAAAGGCCTTTGATATCTCTATTGTGAAACATTTATAAGCAACAGAATACTACCACACAAGATTCCTCCATGGAATATTTTGAGTGCTTTCTCAATGAAAGAGAGAGGAGTATGTGTTTACAAAGAGCCAGTGCCTTTACTTTGTAAAGAAGATCCCTGCCTCATCTTGAGTTTAATCAGTGCTGCTGAAGAAATTCCATTTTGTGTGTTAAACCTCTGAATATTTGTGGAGTATCAGAAAATGTGTTCTGTCCTTTTTATGGGTTGTATCACTTGTCTCATGTGAAATTCCTGTGCTTGTATAACTTGAATCATGTCTTTTGCAGTTTGTTAAAAGCTGTAAGGATGACTGAAAGGAAAATAGTGATATTTTCACTTTCCCTGATCAAATATTTCCTTTTATACCATCTCAGCTGCAAAATAAGCAGATTTCATTAAGAGTAGCATTTTGTTACTTCATTTATCTGTCTTTGTTATGGGGTTTTTTCCTTGTGCTCTATCTCCACACCCAAAGTGATGATTTCTGCCTTGTGACATGTGTGGGTGACTTTTCCCTTTGGAAAAATGATGAGAACGTGTGCCAAAATATATCTATGTTTTTCATCAAGATACAGATACAGAAAATATTTATGTTCATGGCCCATGGTTGCTTTGACTTTTGGTGTTGCAAAATCTTAACAAGATAATATTTTTGTAGTTTTGGGGAATTGTTTTCACATGTCCAGTAGAAAGTCTTTGGCAGTATCCAGGATTTTTGCTGACCTGTTCAGTACACACTGTTCAAAATCAAAGATTGAGTCTTTTTTGGTCTTTCTTAAAATTTATTTTTCAATTCCTTTCTCCACTACTGGTTTCCAGTTTCTTTAGTTCTGTTCAGCTGATTATTGAAAAAATATTCTAGTTCTGGCTCCTTGTGGTTTTTATCTTCTGCCAAATTACTTGGCTACCTTCTAAAAAGGTTGAAACAAGATTTTGGCTTGCTGGAAACCCTGCTGGGTCCTTGACAAGAAAATATTCCTAATAATGAAGGCTTAATTACATTCTGGATTTAATACTGCCCTTCTAAAAGGAGCCTGAAAGTTGGAAACCTATGAGCTATTTTTAGGTAATAATAAAGCATTTAAGTGAAAGGCTCAGCAGCAGAATAAAGAGCAAATCAGTATTTTTTATGCAACAGTCTTATGTCAAGAAATTGAGGTTCTAGCTCATGGCAGAAATAAATTTGGAGTAGTTGAGGCCTTGTGGTTTTTGCTTTTAATTTTTGGGTTTTAGCAGGCAACATCCACTCCATCAAACATAGAATCATAGAATGTTAAGAGCTTAAAGATGATCCCAACCCTGTGCCATGGGCAGGGACATCTTCCCCTAGACTGGGCTGCTCAAGGCTGTGCCTTGCACACTGCCAGGGCTGGGGTGTCTAAACCTGCCTGGGCAACCTCACAGTGCAAAATTTATCCTGATATCTAAAGGAAACTTCCTTTCTTTCAGTTTGCCCCCATTCCCTCTTGTCCTGTCTCTACAACTCCTGACAGAGTGCCTCCCACTTCCCTGTAGTCCCTCTGCAGATACTGGAGGGTTGCTGTGAGTTCTCCATGCAGCCTTCTTAGCCTGGAAGTTCCACATGCATCTGGAATTGGAAATAGGGTTTCTGAGCCTTGAGATCCTGGCTCAGCCCCTCAGCAAGAGTAGAGCTGGGAGCTGAAAATCCAAACTGTTTAAAAAGGTGATTGTATCATGAGTGGAACTGCCCATCAGCCAGGAGAGGATGGTGTAAGAAACCAAGGGAAGAGAGGCATCCCAATCCCCATGCATCAACTTTTGCTTTTCAATTTGCTTTTTTTTTTTCAAGTGTTTCAGGAGAGTTCTAGGGGATGCAAGAGAACACACACAGGGAGGGCATAAACAAGGGGACTGCCCCCAAGTTCCCAGGAGCCATGCAACTGATAACTTTCAGCTACAAAATTCAGAGATTAGCCTTAAAATTAGTTCTTATCTTTGTTAAACTTTTGATTTCAGTGGAAGAGACTCAGAGAACATTGACACATTCTTATTTAGAATTCCTATCACGGCCTTAAACTCCTCATTTTTATTGGCTGGGTGTGAAAATACCAGAGCTGTAGGGTGTAGTCTGGAACTGCTGGTAGGTAAATCCCTCAGAACAAGCATTTGTGGATGGGTGCTTGTCTTTAGCAACATCTCTTTGTGTTGCCAAATGCCTGTGTTTTATGAGGAGAAAGAACAGGGGAAGAAGTAGCAAGAATACATATGAATTTTTTCAGATTAATAGTGATGCCTTGAGAGGCTCCTGGAGCAGAGGCTGGTCAGTGTTAAAGGAATAAATTAGAGATTTATTAAAAGGCCTTCAAAGGATTCACCTTGGGTAGCACAAGAGCCTGGCAGTGGCTCCACCCAAGGTGGATGCTGGGCCATGAGTTTTCACACTTTTAAAAGTTTTGGTCCATATTGGGGTTAATTGTCCAATTACAGCTCCAGGTTATGATTATCCAGCTCCCAGATTGCTCTCCTCAGTTTGCTGTTTACACTTTTTGGGCCTGAAGCTGCAATGATGTCCTTGATTCTCAGGCTGGAAAAGGATTGTTCTGTCTGACTGAAGTGTGAGGACAATTTGCTAACACTTTATATAAAGTTCAGTAATGCAATCCAGGATCTGGAAAAGAAGAAAGCTGAAACTTAAGGCATCAATAGGGCTTTTCTAACTTCAGCCTCTTGGTCATCTCTTTTGTTCAAGGCAGTCTGTTGTTTCAGAGACAATCAGTGGAGTGTGTAATTAGAGCTGCCAGTCCAGCTTGCCTAATGGAAAAAATAGTTTTTTTGAGAAATATTTGGACTACCTTGTGCATCTACAACCAAGTGAAATTGGGTTAAGATGTGAGCATTTCTTGCTTTCCTTTTCCATTTTGTGAACTCACTGGTTTTCCTGTGTGAATGGGAGTGTGTGACCTTTACAGCTGTTGTCTTTCTGTACATGTATGTACCTCCTTCTCAAGTGTTACAAGCTATTAATGTTTCATGGAGCACAAGCTGGCATTGTACACAATAATCCATGATTGCCCCCAGCCCCACCATTTGGTCTGAAGTCTGTGAAGAGGGAGAAGTGATGTTAATGCAGGAACTAGAATGAATTAAACAAAAAAAAATTCCTAAGAGAAATGTATTTCTGTGTAAGACCCATGTTATTTCCTGCTCATGTCTTTGTTCTACTCATGAAGATGGCAAATATGTTTTGCTGTAATATTTTGGTTTTGTTAGTGTCCAGTTCTTTATTTCAAGAGAAAATTAAAAGTTTTTAATGAATATTCTCTGATTGCAATACTGTATGTATGTGTACATGTGGGTGGCATCATTCCTTACCATTACATGTTACTAATAAAGTGTATAATGCCTAAATTGATTTGAGCCAAGAGTAACATTTTTGACAGCTGCTGATCTAAAAGGGATTTTTTTCCTTAGAATCTGCCTTTTATTGTAGGAAATGTGTAAGTGTATGACTTACTGTGTCATTAATAAACATACATGTACTCACAGAGGGCATGTATGCAGGGTGTAGGAATTTATTCTACACAAGAGTGTTGGCATCCAGAGTAATTTTCTCAGGACATGGAATTAAAGTTCTAGCAGTGTAGTTGAGTTGTACTGCTCTAGCACAGAGATTCCTCTTTGCTTTGGAAAAGGGCTGTGAGGAAAAGAAAGTGCAAGTTAACCCCTAAAGCAGAGTGATCCAAAGGCAGCTTCTTGAGCATAGTGCAGATATTCTTGTAATAAAGCACTTGGTTGCAGAGAGATTATCTGGGGAGAGAGGGTAGGATAACTTCTGAGGCAGGAGAACAGTGAGACATGACATTCAGTTGTGGCTAAAATCAGAGTGGGAGCACAGCAGAACCCTTGTGAACACTCTGCAAGGGTTCTGTCACCTGCCCTTGGGCATTTAACCCAGCTGTGAGCCAGGCAAATTGGAGGAACCTGCTTCAAAGTAAGTAGAGTCGTGGTAAGACAATGTTTTAGTTGTTTCACCTCACTTCTCCACAAAGCTGGGGCTGTCTCAGCTCTTTTGGTGTAGGAGCTGCTTCCCAGGAGGTTGCACAGCAAACACAAGCCTTGTGTCATGAAGCAATGCTAATCTGCAGTACAACACTGGTTGAACTTTCAGGTGGGTTCTGCCTTTTACAGTCAGGACCACAAAGTCATGTTCCTCTCATGGTTCCTTTATGAAAGCTGCAGGCAATATCCCCATTTAGCACTGTAATTTAAACATTCCCACAGCTAGGAAGGAACAATCCCAGAAAATTATTATTGCTGA
Organism: Sitta europaea; assembly: GCA_013400255.1. Lineage (NCBI taxonomy): Eukaryota > Metazoa > Chordata > Aves > Passeriformes > Sittidae > Sitta > Sitta europaea. The sequence continues at coordinate 570,070 of VXBS01007401.1, forward strand.
AGTTTCTTTGGAGTTTTGGGGTTGGTTTTTTGGGGTTTTTTTCCTTTTTTTTCTGGTTAGACTCTCGGTCCTTCAAAGAAAACTCTAGAAACCTGATCAGGTAAATGGGAGATTTGAAGCCATCCCAACTATGATTAGTCAGATAATCATTTCTGCAGCTGGGAGGAGGCCCTGTGATCCAAAGCTAATAAATATTACCCCTTCCAGAAAGTGGTGTGGGTTTTGTGTATGGATAAAATAGGCAGATGCCTAACAGTCCAGCTGCTTCCTGGGTTGGAAAGGTTTCTTAGAAGTCTGCTGGATTTCCTTCTGTCTGTGATTCACAATGAACTAACCCTGTCTGACCATGTTCTAAATCAATATTTACAGTTCTGTTAAACAGCAACTTTTCAGAAAACAATAATATCCTGAACTTTGTAGAAAGAACTTCAGCAGATATGTTACAAAGGCTAGGTATTGACAATGGTTAGGCATAATTACTGATTTGTGAGTAATTATATATTAGTGAATAACAAGCTAATATCTGCTTAATATCAAGGATCAAAATTCAGCCTCCAGGGTAATAATTTCCAGCATTTCTTCAGTAATTTCTTCTGCTTGTAACAGTGTTTAGAGCATTAAAAAGGCAGTAAATAGTATCTAAAGGTCATTGTCAGTATTATGGCCTTGTGTTACGAGTTTCCAGAAGCAGACACAAGATTTTACAAAAGCTATAAACTCCATGCAGATGGAAAAATCTTGGGGAAGTATTGAAGGCTTCAGAAGTTTTTCTAGCCTGCATTAGAGTGAGCCAGAGAGTTCCCAGTTTTTTTTTCAGAATGGGGCAGTCCTAAGGTGTTTTAGATGCTGATCACTAGTCTGGTTAAGGTAATAGAGGGACTGCAGATGACTGCAGAGTCAGTTATTCTTTTAGGAATCAAATTGTCCAGCTTGCTGCCAAGAGAAAAAGAAGTTAAAATATAATAGAGTAGTCTCCAAGGCTGCACATGGTGTTTTCTCCATTAAATATTGGAAGGCAGCTTGATTTTCTCAGAATAATTCATCAGCTGGTTCAGAACAACCCTGCAGGCATTAGAATGTTCATCCTGTGTGGAATGAAGAGGCACTGTCCCACAGGGGAGAATGACTCACTCAGGGATCATTCACTGGCTCCAGGGGACTTGAATTTGTGTTATCTTCTGCTCCCAATGAACAACTGAATTTTCTTTGGGCCCTGATGCTAAAAGCTTAAAATTCACTTGCAGGCCACTGCCTAAAACCTAGAAAATCCACGATTTCTCATCCTGTCACTAAAGGGTAGAGAAGCCCTCAAAGGCACAGGAGCTTGATGAAATGTCCAAACCAGACTGTCTCCAGGGGAGACACAGAGGCCCCCCAGCTTTTGGGGGACAGAATGCCCCATGGTCAGTGTGATTCTCCTCTGACCTACCTCATCTGCTCAGAATGTCAGAATCTCATGAGGGTTGGAATGTCTGTGTGCATTCAGGAGTCTCCCAAAGCCTGCAGCTTGCATGATTACACAGCATTGCTGGGTTTGATTCCAAAGCCAGAAGGTGCCCTGTAGGCTTCAGTTTGCCCAGAAAATTACTATCATTCATGTCATGGCAAATAATGAAGATGGCTGAAAAAAAAGTAATTTTGCTCCAGATTACTGTATTTCCTTTAAGAGCTTTATTTTTAAAATGACCATGGTATTTGAATTTTACTGTCACCTTCAGGTGCTTCTGCAGCATTTTGATTACTCTTCAATCATTCTCTGGAAAGGGGGACTCTTAATCTGCAGAGCACTCTCTCCCAGGGATTCTTGAAGTGATGCTTCAGATCAAAAACTGTTTGATGAAACCATCAGTGTCATGATGACACCTTGTAGCACCGTGGCATTGAGAGCAGTAAATCACACATTTCTCTTTGCAGGTTTCACACAACATCTCATCTCAAAGGCTTTTGGTGTTTGGGCCTGTGACATATTCTATTGCTACTCTTAATAACTTTTTCCAATCTACTTTTCTTTCTTCCTGGAAAGAAAACGCATTTGAGGAACTTTAATAATAAGGACAACATTTGGTCAGTGTTTCTTAACCAGCATGATACTATTCCTAGAGGGCACAGATTATCCCACAGCAGAACTGGACTGCTTAATTTATTTCTGATCAGCAACAATAGTGCTTCTAACCTCAAGCAGGCAGGGGTTCATTGCAGTACACTCCTCCCTCCACGCAGGCAGGGATGACTCAGGGGCTCACTTGTCAGTGGAGATAAATCCTGACTCTCACCTTTGCTGCCTCCATTAGCAGATCCCTTGTGATAAGGCTGACGATTGCTGAAAAGAAATCTCATTTCTAGGCAGCCCATTCCATTTTTTTTCAGCCACTGCCTTTCTTTACTACCTGTATTTTTATTATGCAGTTCCCCTGGGAAAAAAAAAAAAAAAGTGATTGTGCTGTGTAGCTTACCCTCTGACTAAAGGTTAAAGATTTATTAGTAAAGAAAAAAAAAGCCAGTATTTATGGAAGGTTGCATTAGTGTTTTCTTGTTTCTGTAAGCAGAGCTTGCAGAGAACAAATCATGTGATACAGTGTCAGGGAAGACCTTTACAGCAAACTGTATGGATGTGATTATTTTCCCAAGCTGCTGCAATGTTTGAGACTGAAGCTTTGGAACAAGACAGGAGTAAGGCAGGCTAATTGGGCTGCTGATGTTGAAACAACAGTTTCACCTCTCTCTGATGCCACCAGTTGTAGATAGAGTGAGGTGGCTGTAGGAAGTATGGAAATGGCAATTTCACTGACAGCAAAGGCTCAGTCAGGTTCCTAGGACATGCTGACCAATGGGGAGTGGAAATGGAAAATTTGTAAACCAGTTTTGGGGAAGATATGATTTATAGGCTTTTCATGACACTTTTTTAAAAATGTTTTTAAAAATATTTTTAAATGCAAGGAAATCTTGCCTGTTGGACTAGTCTGAGAACAACTGGAGTCCATCTAGTCCCATCCAAAATAAACACTGTAATGATTTGTTGCAGTAGAATTATTGCAGGAGATCCTGATTTGCTCAGGCAGAAATCAAAACATGCTGAAGTTCTTCATTGGTGCAGCCAAAGCAGCTGATAGCTGTTTTTTCTGCTAGACCATTGCAAAATAAACAGTGTGTTAAGAGTTCTCAGAAAGGGCTACCTTGGGAAAAGCTCCAAGGAAGCACACCCTCAAGCATTTCTTTTATGGCTTGCTTTTTTTTTTTTAAGTCTGCATTGCATATTTATTTTCCCAGTGATCACAGGGAAATTTTATGAATACAGAAAGTTGTTCTTATTGGTTAGGCAAATCGCTCCTGCAAACTTGTACCAACAGCCATTCCCATATTGCCATGGTTACATCCTTATCACAGTTTGACCTTTCATTTCATTACTAAAAAAATCCCATTCCAGCATAACATTCAGTCTAGGAAAAAAGCCCCAAACAAACAACTTTTATAATCCTTTCAAAGGATCAAACGAGGTCACTATGGTCTTTTCAGGAAACGGGCCAATATTTGCATTGTAAGTAAATTTGCATTAATGTAAGTAAATTGCATTCACTTACAACAGGCAAACTTTCTTGACCTGTGTTTTTCTGCTGCCCTCCGCAGAGCTGAAGCACCTCTGTGGGATCAACCACTTTGGACTGCAGCTGCTCTGCTGGCTCCTCAACGCAAAAAAGGCCACTGAGATCGCTTGGCCTGACTTTAGCAGGTCTGAGCTGGTGTCAGGAAAACCCATAAACGCCAAAGGTTTGTGTCCAGAAAGGAGACAGGAATCCTGCAGCTTTATGTGCACAAAGGGAGCGAGCCCACCGGGGCACACTGATGTTTTCTCTCCCGAGGTTTCAGAGAGCACAGCCTCCTTTCAACAGAAACTCCAGAGTCTCCCTCTTCCCTTCAGATTTCCCCATTGGCCGAGGTACTGGGAAGGTACAGCCTCCCCTAAATGCCCTCTTGAACCTACTCTTGTACCCCAAAGCTCAGAAACTCCGGCTCCTTCAGCCCCCACTTGTTCGGTTCAGGAGCCGAGCTGCCTGGGCTCTGCAAGGAGCCTGCTGCCAGAGTTAGCAGAGACATTAAACCCATTTCAAGGACATTAACACCACATCTAATCCCACCAAATTGTTTTTAAAGACATCAGATTTCCTCTTGCTGGGAACGCACCCAGGCTTCAGGCTTTTGCACTGAGTGCTGCCAGCTGAAAATGGTACAGGGACCTTCAGTGAGTGCAGAGCACTTTGTGTCCACTTTTACTGACCAGGGAAACAACCCAGGTCCAGATCTGTCCTGTTACCACTTAGTGTCCACTTTTACTGGCCAGGGAAACAACCCGGGTCCAGATCTCTTCTGTTACCACTTAGTGTCCACTTTTACTGACCAGGGAAACAACCCAGGTCCAGATCTCTCCTGTTACCACTTAGTGTCCACTTTTACTGACCAGGGAAACAACCCAGGTCCAGATCTCTCCTGTTACCATCTGATGGAAGGAAAGAGGAAAAGATAAACAAGTTTTTGCTTCCCAGCCCCGAATTGGATGGCAGCAGATTTGAACAGCTCCTTCTGGCACAAAAGGAAATTTCATCTGTTCCTGGGAGGGTCGGAGCAAAGCGTGTCTCGTGTGTGTGCAGGCTAGGCTGCCGGAGCAGCTCCCCTGTGCCTGCCCGCAGAGCCAGCCCTGTGGCAGGGCTGTGGCTCTGAGCAGGGGGCTGTTACAGGCTGCACCTGGCCAATTGCCACATGGCCTGGCTTGGAGGGGTCCAAGGCTGCAGAGCCAGGGCTGGCCAGGCAGGGCAGGGGCAAGGGCAATCATCTTTTTGATGATTTTGATGGACCAGCCCATCTTTTGCTGCAGTGCTGCTGCTGGTCTTGGTTCACTTCTTGCCCCCCTTGTGGCCCTGGTAGCACCGAGTGGCATTCGTGTTCACAGTGAGAAGTATTGTCACATAACAAGGGTTGTCGATAGTAGAGTCTGGACAAAGCCTTACAAAAGGCTGGAGCTGTGCTGGCAAAAGATCTGCAGAGCAGAAAATCACCGAATTTCAAAGCAGCAAAGCAGGAGCATGAGCCCTTGCAGGCCATGGGACAGCAAATGACCCCAGCCTGGCTGCAGCTCCCTGTTGTGAGGCCAGGTCAGGCTGGAGCTGCTGCCCAGGGAAGCCACTCCTGCCGGCTCCTTGCACCAGAAGGGCTGTTTGGAAACAATGGGTAATAGAGGAAGCGTTTTCCCAGCCAAGGCCAAATAAATACATGAATGAACTTCCTCTGCTCAGTCTCACAGGGCAGCGAGCGTTTGCTGTGTGGCCGGGCTGAATTCATTGCTGTTTGCAAGAGGATGCTTTCAGAGGAAGGGGACAGTGGGACTCCTTGTGGGGGTGGAGTGGTGGCACTTTGGAGAAGAAGTCTGCTTGGAAAAAGTGCCGATGCTGACCTCACCTTGCTGACGTGGTGCAAATTAAGAGCTGTTAATTTTCCTGCACTTGGTTGTGTAATTGAACTGCAGGGCCTTTTGAATGCTGCATTTAAATGAGTCTGCAATTGGAAATAATGAAGGTTAAAACCCTCTTACACGATGATTCTATGATCAAATTAGTTCCTTTGACCCAGAAAGCAGCCGTGGTAGCAATGAGCTCTGCATTAGGAGTAAGACTGTAGACTTGAGGTGTTGTTCAAAGCTATCTTTAGAAAGGTACATCCATACAAAGCAACTAAATTTCAAAGTCAAACGGGTCTGGCACACTGGGGCAGAGGCTAGGCAGGAACCTGGTGTGAGAGGAAGACCTGCAAACAGAGCAGGGAGCAAGGCAGCTCTGCTGAGGGTCATGGTATCAAAATTAGGTGACCCCACGAGGTGAAAGCCATTGGATACAGGGGGCATGATGCATATCCCATCCTGCTTTTGCTCACCTTGAATGTTCATAACTAATGCCAGGGAGGGCTTTGGCTAATCCAAAGCAGCATTATTCTATTTTTATGCTTAATTTGTAGCTGGCGAGAGGGTTATTAAGACTTCCCCTTAGTTGTAGGGACTTAGGGACTCTACTTTTATTTCCTTAAGCTGTTTTTTCAAAATTGCCTTTAGCTCCAGGACCTCAGCTAACTTCTGCCCTGCCTGTCCAGCCCACAGCTGGCCTTGGACACCCTGGCTAACCTCTGGGAGTTTAGCTTGTCACTCTTTTGCCTGAGCATCAGGGAGGAGCTGGTAAGAATTTTCTCTTTTTCAGTCCTGATTGAGTGTGGCTGAATGCTGCAGACTGCTATGAACAGTGCTGTGGTATCCAAACCTTGCCATGCCCCTCACCTGTCTGGCCAGGGAGAGTCCTTCCCTCTGGCATGGAGCAGGCCCTGGCACGGTGGATGCAGGAGGCTCTGAGCTGCAAAAAGCACATAGAATCACTCTAATCTTCATCCTTCCAGGGTGGCTAAGAAGCAGGTGGGTGTAGGAAAACACAATCTGAAGGCTCCTGGCTGCTCTGGGCAGTGAAGCAGCACTGAGCAAGGCTCTGACAGCCTCAGCATGGTTGCCTGTTCCAACAGGGAGCAAGGCTCTGGGATAGATGGGACTGCCAGCTTGTGTATCAGCATCCTTGAGGATGACATTCTGCTGTGTAATCCCAGCACTCCAGGCTCTCTGTCACATGCAGTGTGCCTCTCAGCTGCTCACGCATGGATGCCACCACCTGCACAGTCCCATTAGTTCTAAGATCCAGGTCTGAACGATTTTCAGGCTTTCCCCTGGCTCTGCTCCAGTGAACTCACAGATTTTCTTGGCCTTCCTTTCCTTGCACTGTCTTGCCTGAGCCTCCCCTGGCTCCTTGAGAGCCCTTTCCTCTATGTCTGCAGCCACCTGAAGCCTCTCCGGGTCTCTGTGCTTCACCATCTCCCATCAGGAACTCATCTTGGTGCTCTCACGTCTTGCTGATGTTCAGCACCATCTGCACTCCAGAAGCAGAGACTGCGCTTCCCCTGAGATCCTGCTGCTGCTTCCAAACCCAGCAGGGTTTGTGTCTATGTGTGTGTGTGTGTGTGTGTGCAATCTCTGCCCAGCATGGGTGCACATTTTCCCTCCTACTGCAGCGTTTGCTTGATGGTTAGGGAAATGCAGGACATAGTGGAGAGGGTGAAGACTTCACAGCAGCTCTAAATCCATTCTGACCTTTCCCCCTTTCCCCCGGATTGTGTTGCCATTTACAGGCAGAGCCCCCACATCCAGCTCGGGGGGTGTCCTACACCAGCCTCTTGGGCTGAAAGCTGCCACTGGCCAAGCCGTGCGAGCTGAAGCCCTTGGTTTGCTTTCGCTGATGGAACAGCTTTTCGCTGTCCTCCCTTCTGTTAAACCCCCTGATGAGATTCTGGCACACCATGTGGCCAGGGGACAGCAGGGAGGATTACTGGAAGGACTCACAGCGACATTGGCTCCTGTGGAGAGCGATTAGCAACTCAACATACACTGCCGGCTCCCGAGAGCCTCGGCGGAGCTGATTAGGGCACCGCAGAAATTTATTCCTGTCTGGGAGCAGGGAACATCTGAGTGGCAGCAGTGTCTGAGCGCTTGGGCAGGGGACGGCAGGGACGCTTTTCAGCTATTTGTATCTGAAGGGCGGTCACTCAGGAGATGCATCACGCTCACACCGTTGTGCTCGATAGGAAGAGCTGAAATTCCCGCCCGAGCGGAGCCGCGGGGGCACAGCGGGCGCTGCAAGGGCAGCGCCTCCCGGCCTCGGCTGCCGTGCCCAGCGCTC
>VXBS01007401.1:578296-617420 GCA_013400255.1 Sitta europaea
CCGGAGCGCCGCCCGCCTGGCTCGGGTAAGGCGGAGCCGCGTCCTGTGCGCCTCGGGGGGCTCCGGGTGCCGGCGTGTGCCAGCGCAGCCCGGAGGATGCTCTCGGGTGCCCGGGTGTGCCAGCACAGCCCGGAGGATGCTCTCGGGGCAGTGGGGTGTGCCAGCGCAGCCCGGAGGATGCTCTCGGGTGCCCGGGTGTGCCAGCACAGCCCGGAGGATGCTCTCGGGGCAGCGGGGACAGGGATGGGGCATGTGCTGCCCAAAGCGCCCAGGACAGGGTACGGGGGCTGCGGAGTGCTTAGTTGTTGTCCTGGGGAACAAGCAGGGAGAAAATTACTCTTTTTAGCTTGGGGAGGAAAAAGCGGAAAACAAGAGTTAAAAGGAATCTAAAGGGACTGAGTCAAGCGAAGCACTTTGCAATCCAAAGCAGATTTTTCTTTTCCTTTTGGAACACAGGCTGTTCCTTAAACGCAGCGTTGCTCCTCAAATGTAACAAGGGATTTAAAACTCAGGCATTTATTTTCCAGTATGTGGAAAGATTCCGAATGCTTTTGTCTGGTGCATTCCTCAGTACAAGCCCCAAACAGCTCTGCCTCACTCAAGCCTTTTTTCTCCAGCCAGCAAATAAAATGTTGCTGTCTGCTGTTGTTCCAAGGCTTCGCGACACTGTGCTGCCTTACTGGTCACAATGTCTTTAACACTCTCTGCTTTGGCAGACTTTGAGCTCGATTCACTGCTCGCATCTGGCAGCATTAGAGTGAGCTGACCGCTGGGGTCTGGCTGGATTCATCCCCCTCTGTGTGCTGGGGGGAGGTGGCTGGGTTGCTGTTGTCAAGCTGTCAGTGACACTGACATGAACCATATGCCTGTTCNGCATTAGAGTGAGCTGACCGCTGGGGTCTGGCTGGATTCATCCCCCTCTGTGTGCTGGGGGGAGGTGGCTGGGCTGCTGTTGTCAAGGTCCAAGCTGTCAGTGACGCTGACATGAACCATATGCCTGTTCTTCTGGAGTAGAAAGGAAATTCTTTGCACAGGGAAGTTGAAAGCTTCTTGCGTAGGGCTGTATTGAGAAGGTGCTTGTCAAATAAGATGTGGGCTGAAAAAGGCCTTTCATCTCTCTTCTGCAGTGTTTAGTCCAGTGCAGGTGCAAAAGGGACAATCTCTCTCCACTCTGCTCTCCTTGTGCTGGAACCAGCCTTTGTTGGGATGGGGGAGCATATCCAGCTAAAGAACGATCAGGTTATGCTGAGCTTGTGGTTCCTTGGTGTGGTTCTTGTACTTACACAAACACTTGAGGTGGAAATGAAGAGGCAGGGAGTGGGGCAGAATATCTTGTTTCAGCAGCCTGACCAGCTTATCCCAGTCTAGATGGCCTACAAGCCCTTTTGGTGTTCGAGATGGCAAAGCATGCACTAGACTTGACCTTCATCCTTTACTTCCCAGCTCCAGAGCGTGTAACTTTTACTGGTGACACCTGTGGTGACTGACAAAGCATCTGGCAAGGGACGTGCCAGTGGCTGCAGTGTGCTGGCCTGCACACTGTATTCCTGTGGGAATGTCCCAGAGAGCATTGCCCATGGCTTCTTCCCCAGTGCCACAGCTCTGGACTGACTCTCTGGAGCATGTGTGTAAGCTGGGCAGAATAAAAGATGTCTTGAAATCTGCCTGTCCAAATCATTTGATGTTGATGATCAGTGCCCAGTGCTGTTGGAGTTTTACTCCTCCAGCACTGCCCAGAAGCAAAATCTGTTTCTGTGATTAATCTCTGCAGGGGCAGGAGGACCTGGTGCCCTCTGTGACTAAGTAGCTCTTGCTGGCTAAGTGTGGGACCTTGGGTCAGAGGGTATTTTGAGGACTACCTGGTCCTTATTAGGGCCCACACAGCTTAGGTGAGCAAGCCAAGGTTAAGAGCAGGGTTTTCTTTTGCCACCAAGTAGTCGAGTAGTGGAGTACCAAAGTTGTGGTGGTAATTTCTAGGTTAGAGTAGGAATGTGAGTGGAGACTTGTTTCTTAAACAGTGGTACAAATTTTCTGAATTGGCTTGTGTTGCTGGGTGTGTGTCACCCTGCAAAATACTGGGTGCTGCTGTTTGGGGGTAATGAGGGATACTTGTGTCTGTGAGATGATTTGTAATCTGCTTGCACTGATAGTTGGTTCAGGCTGAGCGAGTGGCATGTGCAACTGCTCCATTTCTGCATCTGATCTGTTCTTAATCCCTAGTGATGGGAGTTTTCATCCCCTCTCCAAGAAGCTCCACTTGATTGCTCTAATCATCTTGGCATTAGTCTCAGCAATCATACATGCAGGGTGGTAAGTAGCTTCTGACTGTGTCAGTGAGGCTGTCCTTACAGGAACAAATGCAAACTGCAGAGGAGCAGGGCTGCCTCTCACTCTGGAGACAGAGTCCTTACAAAAAAATGCCTTGTCTGCAAGGGCATTTTTGGAACCTGTGGGGTCCCCACCTCTGACTGTTGGCTGGAGTTCTGGGAATAGTACAGGCTCACAGTTTGGAAGGGCTGTGCAATCCTTGCCCTGTTCTGTGATCTTGGAGATTCTTGGAGATGGAAGTAAATTAAACCTCTCAGCAGCTTTGGGTACTTTTGCCTGTCAGCTTCATCTGTGCTGAGTAACAGTCTGCTTGCAGGGGGAGCTAGTAGAAAATGACTTTCTGTCATTTAGGGAGACTGTGGGGTTGGGCAAAATGAGTTTCACACAGGATGTCTGTGATGAACTGAGACTACAGCATTTCCAGCCATGGGATGAGTCTCCAGCTCTGCCACGTGGTCTTGCACTGCAGCAGCTCCCCTGTCTGGAGCTGCTGTTCCTTGGAAAGACTGATATAAGGTCAGGGCTTTTCATCTGACTCGTCTCTGAATTTCACTTGCTTTACAAATTCATGGTCTGTAGTGCTGTGTCTGCATTTCCTCTTGCCATCCATCACCTCCCTTGCCTGCTCCTTGCTGCTGTGGATGCTTACCAGGAGCTGGAGGGGCTGCATCCTCAGCCACAGCAGAGCTGTGCTTTCCTTCACTTGCTGTATGGTGCAGCCCTGGCTTCTGCTCCGTGCTGGGTGGGTGCCCAGGATCAGTCCTCCTGCAGCTGGAGCAGGAATCAGGGAGGGAAAAATCTTTGGGAGGAGTGGGAGAGGCATGTGGCTCCCCAGTGCCTGGCCCAGCTGGCAGCATGGTGTGTGCACTGCAGAGAGCAGAGCAGGGCTGCCCTGGGGGGCTCAGGGACACTCCTCCCTTCTTGCCTGAGGTCTGGAAGGGTTTGGCCCTCCTGGCTCACAGGCTGGCTGAGGTGACTGGAATATGTTCTGTCCAGTGAGAAAACCCTGGTTCTCTTTTCTAGGCTGTGCTCTGGTATCTGTCACCATCGTTTTCCTTGGATGATGTGATCACCCACCATGGAGGTGGGGAGTGCCTCTCCTGGAGGTCTGAACCTGCCCTCTCTGCTGAGGGGGGCCACTGTGGGTGTCAGGAGGGGCTGTGTCTGTTCACACTGGTGCTATCCCTCTGGGATGCTGTCCTGGGTCTCACAGCAGGCTGAGGGCTGGGAAAGGATGAAATCCTCACCTGTGCACAGCCAGCCCCTCAGCGTGTGGTGTAAGTGCAGTGCACACACCTAGAGTTTCTGTATCTCTGAAGCAAAGGACTGAGTATATTGGAGCAGAAATGGCCACCCCAGGCAGGTGTGACAGCCCTGCCATAATTTCCTTTGTCAGCTCCTTGCTGCTTCTGAAACTTGAGCCTTATCTGGTGTGTTGAGTCCAGGTCTGCCTCTGTGCTGGAAGGGACAGGTGAATGATTCATCCAGCCCCAAGGGACTGGGTGAGAAAGGAACCTGTGGAACCAAAAAAAAAACCACCTCTAATGAAGAGCTTAGGCATGAAAATCATGATGAAGGAGCACTAATGAGTCTTGCTCATCACTCCCACTGGTGAGAGGAGAAAGCCCATGTGTGCAGGTGTGTTGCACTGGGATGGGGGTGAGCTGGAAGCCTTGCCATCTGCTTGCCACTTACAGTGTGCTTCTGTGTGCCAGTAGTGGAGGAGTCTCTGGTTTGGTGGTTTTTCCCCTCTTCTCCAAGGTGGATTTACACTTTGACTGTAGTAACTTGCTGTGTGTAGTACATGCTGAGTTTTGTCACCTTGGGATTGCCACTGCTCGTTCTCTGAAAGCACACACACCATCTTAGCAGAGGTGGGGACTGGGGAGGAAAGTCTGTGTGGTGGGGATGGCCCCACACCATCTGAACTTGCTGTTCTAATCAGTAATTGCTGACTTGAATTGTATTAAGGACAGTGATGTGTCACTTTATGAGCTTTAAACTTTGGTTACAATGTTGTGGGCCCACAGATGCTTGTACCTTGTCACAATTTCCCAAATTATTGGTTCCTGAATTTGAATCTGCATTAATATTTGGATAAACTGCTTCCTCCACTATGTTTGTGAGAACTGTGCTAACTTCTTTTCAGCCACGCCGCCCACTTTAATATGTGCTGACCCCATATTTTGCAGTCTCACCCCTGAAATAACTGGTCTTGGGACAAGGCTGTGCCCCTTTCCAGCATGGCTGCAGGCTCAGGAGCCAAATAGCTGTGGGGATTAAACATGGATTGAGGGCCTGCCTTCTTAAAATGCTTAGGCACAAGCAGATGTCTTATGAGATTTTGGAAAAATCCCATTATGTTGCCAGTCTATATCTTTAAGTGTCTTAATGTCATTAAATGTTTGGGTCCCAGGTGGTCTCCTAGGTGCTGTGCTCTCCCTCCCCAGCAAACGTGCTGCAGACACACGGCAGATGGGAAATCATGCAGCCTGGGATCCCTGTCTCCTTTTATCTTTCTCTTGTGGTAAAGGAGGCCCAAAAATTAGACTTGAAATGCCTTCCTCAGGGAGGGAGAACAGCAGAGTCAGTACTAGGACTCTGCTCATCCAAACTGCCCTGTGTTGGGAGGTGCAGAGCCTCTCTGAGCTGCACTGCCTGCACGGCTGCTGCTGGGGGATGCTCTGCTCGTCGCTGCCCGGGCTGCATGACTCTGCCTGATGCTGCAGTTCACGTGGGGCTTCAGCCATCTGTGCTGCCACGTTGTGTTGCACTGAGCACATGCTGCTGTTGGAGTAAATCACTTATCTGCTCTGTGGGGAGCCCTGGCTGTCTAACCTCTTTATCTTGTTTCTCGTGTCCAGCCCTCCGTGCCGCCGGTGCCGAACTACAAGCTCTCCATGTCAATCCCAGAATGGCTCCAGGCAATCCAGACCTACATGAAGATGCTGCAGTATCCTTCTCGAGTGTGTGGTCTCTGGAAAGAAGGCTGGCTTGTGCCTGGTGTGAATTAACAGGGCTTTATGGGAAGCTTTAGCTGGTTGCAAGGGCTTTGGGATCATTTGGGGGTAAAGGGGCGCCTCCAGGGATTTGTGATAGCATCAGCAGCACTGAGCTTGTCATAGCAATCCTCTGGGAGATGTAATTAACTTTAAATTATACTGAAAAATGTAACTGAAGTGACGTTGGTGGGAGTAGAAGTGCTTATTTTGAAGTTGATTTATGAGGATATTATGATCGGATCATGATGCCTGGAGAAATAATATGGCAATTCATAATAAAGCAGCTAAGAGAGAGCCAGTGTTGTGGCAAACACTTTCTCCCTCTGCCCTGGCAGCCCCTGTGGGTCCCCTGAGGATTGCCTGTGTGCTCAGGGAGTGCTTGTCACTGGGGTGAGGGGCACCAGCAGCTGTCCTGACACCAAGGTGGGCAGGCTTGCCTGGGACACAGGAGCTGACCAAAGGGATCTGCCTTCCAGATGTCCCACCTTGCTTGGGGGATTCATCAGGGATCTGCACATCTGTCTGGCCCCTCTGTCACTGCCCCATGCCCAGCTGGGGCAGTCAGCCAACTCCTGACTTTCCATTCCTGACAGATAATTTCAGAGAAGGTCGCTGGTCCAGATGCTGCTCTTGTGTTTCCCTTTTTTCCTGAACTCTGCCTTTTTCTGTGTGTGGGTGGGGAGGGGAAAACTGTGGGGATAAGGAATGTGTGTAAAGTCCTGGAAAGGATTAAGGAAGGCTATGGGTGGCAGCTGGAAGAACATCCCAAAATAGCAGGCATGGTTAGCTTGGTGGGGAGTCGTGGCTGGGATCAAGGCTGGGGCTGCAGCAGCTGCTGTGGGCAGGGAGGCTCTGCAGGGGGATGGGGCATTTCTCTTCTCTGTGGCAGCCACTTGGCCAGGATTAGAGGCTTGTTGCCCACTGGGATTGTGCTAGAGGGGATACCATGTCATGCAGAGCTCCAAAAATGCCATCATCCCCCACCTCACCCCGTGGAGGATTGGAAATCCTGTGTTCTATGTAGCAGGAGCAGGCCTTAGGCACAGGGTTTGGATCTGGTCAGAAAAGCTCCAAAGGGGCTGGGGAGCAGTGTCTGAGGCTGGAAGGGGATGGATGCTTTGTGCAGAGCACTCTGAAAGGGCCTCAGGAATTAGGTTTTGGAGGCAGGAGGGAAGTGAAGCCTTGTTAAGAGCTCTGAACTCCAACTGAAGTTGGTTCAGAGCATCCTGGTGAGAGCTGGAGTTTTTATTTAGGCTGTGGTAATATATCCAGCAGCTATGCTATTCATGCCTTGCAAGCACCTCTTGGCTTCTGTGGGGTCACCTGCTTGTGCCCTGGTATCTGCCTTGGTATCCCCAGTTTTACTGGCATGAACATTCACAGAAATTCAAACAGAATTTGGGTACTAGGTTAGGGAAGAGATTCAACTGGAAAAGTAACCTAGCAAAAGTGAGGGAAGTGTGATTTTTTTTTTTAACAAAACTTAATTTTTTTTTAATTTTGGTTGTGTTTTTACTGAACAGATTGTTTTTTCTGGTCTGATTTATTGCTTGCTGCTTGAACAGTGATGCTCAAGGAGCAGGGAAGAGGCTGCTTTTGGTGATGCTGCCACTGGCAGCCAGTGCTTCTAGGCAAGTGGTGCTGAGATGTGGTTGACTGTCAGTTGGCATCATTTATGATGAACTTTTCTACTGTTAGTCTAAGCTAATGACCATAATTTGCATGTAGCTGGTTGTTTTCATTTCAAGAGCATTGTATTTTTTAGAGGATGGTTTATATTTTCAAAGTGTGAATGGATGCAGCTGCAATGGTTTTGGCTGACAGGTCATAGGTGAACCAAGTGGCTGATGGAGTTAAAAGACTTCTAATGATTTTTCAGACCATGGATTATGTTGATTGCTTTGGGTAGACTAGGAAAGCTTTCTCTTTTCCAAGTGAGAGACTTTTTTTCAAATTTGCAACCAAGTCATGAGTGGGACCTAGTGGAAAAGAGAATTTATGACCTTCAAATGCCAAATTTGAGTGTAATTTTAGATGGTATATCCTTAATACCTGACTCTGCACCTAGAGCTGTTAATAAGTCATATAAAAAGACCCGTGAAAAGTTCTGCTTCATTTCACATGCTAGGTGTTTCGTATCTGAGTCAGTGACTTTTACTGTCCATTTTGTGTTTCAACAGGAACTCAGAGCTGAAATTCACCTTTTGAGCAGTGTTATTTTATTGCTTGGCTGTTCAAGTTACTGTCCTTTAACAGACAAAACACAGATACAATCACACGGGGACGCAGTTCTTCGAGATCAGAAAATCCAGACCTCTCAGTGGGTGAGTGTCCCTGGAACTGGGCTGGTGCCCCTGGCCTGGGAGGGCTGTCCTCTGTGCCACAGCTCCTCTGGCAGGGCCAGGGCTGCCTCTCTGTGCCTCTGTGAGGAGTTTGCCTGCTGGGTGGCAGGCAGATGGGCCGTGGAGACCCACGAGTGGAGGGCTGCTCTTGCTGCTCTTGCTCTTGGCTGCAGCCCAGGGCTGATGCACAGGGCTGGGAAGACTCTCTGCTTAGTGGTGTTGGGCTGTTTTTCTGAAAACTGAGCAAGTCCTTGTGCTGAAGTGCCCTTTGTGGGTGGTAGGAAGGGGTTAGCTGTGCAGAACACAGCAGGAGTTTTCCCTGGAGGCTCTCAATGGACTCAGAGTTGCATCCATGATTCTTCTGCCTTGCTGCTCACCTTGCTGTCCCATCCATGTGGTGCACTTGTGCTGCTTGGTGATGAGCTGTGCAGTGCAAGTATGAATTTGTGCCCAGGCAGCTGGCAGCAGAGGACTGGGGTCTCTTGCTTGTTAGAACTGCATCATACTTAGGACAGCTCTTGAACAGACCCTAATACATCAGCAGGTTAGGGCAGGAAGGGTGTTGACAGTGTTATGCTTTTGTTTTAGGGTGAAATTTAGATAAGCAGAGTATAATTACTCCCATAGAATGGTCTGTCTCTAGCTCTTCCCAGCTCTCTGTCATTAAATTAATGGTCCCTCACTCTAAGATTCCAGTTCCCATCTCAGCTTTGTGCTTCAGGTTTTCATCTCACTGACAGCAATCTTTTTCAGTTCCTTTTTCTAATGTTCACTGCTCTGGTGGAACTAGTTTAAAACAAATCTTGTGCCTTGAATGATAGATGGGTTTACAGAAGCTTAAACCAATTTTCAAGCTGCTTACTCATTTTTAAATTTGTCCCATTACTTTTTTCAAAGGAAGTGAAGGATAAAAATGAATTATGCTCAGCACTTACCACTTAAAAGGTCGTTGTCTTCCTGGGCTGGATGAAAGCCTGGCTTAGGAGGAAGGTGCTCTTTCCTAGAAGGGCACACGTACTCACAGCTGGAGATGTGCCTGTGGCTTTGAATCATCTCCCAGCTGGAGCCATTTCCTCTGTTTATCTGCCTTGGTGTTTGCCTGGGGACAAGTGTCTGCCTCCTCTCTGTGTTGCTGCTTGGAACTTCTTGCAGTGGGGTGGCAGGGCTTGTGTGGAGTTAAGGAGGGGGCCCTGGAGATGGTCCAGCCCCTCAGGGGCTGCCAGCTTTGTAGGCACATGGTGAGTGCTGAATTAAACCATGTAAAAGCCCCTGGGCTGGGAAGATGGGGCAGTGCAGCTGGCAGGAGCTCCTGTTGTGCTGCTGGAGGCCTCTGACACTTGGTTTCTCCAGCCTTGAGGAGAACGTGTGCAAGGCTCTCTGAAGTTCCTGTCGTTTTTATGAAACGAAATTCCAGTTGTTTTTATGGAACTTACAGTTTCTGGTTTAGATTTCAGGTCTTTTAAAATTTACCTGGCCAAGTCAGAAGGATGGGACCAGACTGTTTTCTGTGGTGCCCTGTGACAGGACAAGGAGCAATGGGCAGAAACTGGAAGTTCCATCTAAGTATGAGGAAAAAAATTTACTTTAATGCTGACAGAGCACTGGAACAGGCTGCCCACAGAGGTTATGGAGTCTCCTTCTGTGGAGATATTCAAAACCTACCTGTGCAACCTGCTCTGAATGAGCCTGCTTTAGCAGGAGGGTTGGGCAGATGGTCTCCAGAGGTCCCTTCCAACCCCAGCTTTGGTGATTCTGTGTGAATAATGCATTGGTTGCCCTGTAATGTTGAGGTGTGCACAAAAGCTTCCCTTCCCTTCATCTGGTGTGAGTGCCAGTTTTCATCAAAGCTGAACAATCACTTACACCTTCAAGTTTTTTTGTTTTTTTTTTTATGGGAGGTGTGTTCTACTTTGCAAGAAATGTGCTCCCAGCATGGCAATGACAGGTGTCTTGTGCTGAGCTGCCAGGAGCTGCTCTGAGCAATTCCTGTGGTGTGAAAGGCCTCCCTGGCTGCAACACAGCACTTGCAAGATGCTGAAAGCCTCCAATTGCCAGTGGCTCTTGAAAAATGAGGCTGTTCCCAGAGCTTTATTGACACTCAACATATTGCTGATTCCATAATGTGAGGGCTCAAAGCTAATGAGAGTATTACAAGATCTTTGGCAGCCTCTCTTCAAGACAGCAGTGGCTGGACACAAAGAAGCTGAGTACTAGATGGAAATTGAATATTCATAAATTCATGTGAAAGTGTCCTAAAGCAGCTGGGGCATATTAATGAGTTTTTCTATTATGGAGGGAGGACTAGATATTGTAGAGATTTAGTGCCAGCATCAGTGTGATGTATGAGAAAATAAAAATGCGTGGCTGAGTGTAGGAAGAAGAACATAAATTATCTATAGGAACTCATTAAGGGATATAGTCTTGCTATAGCTCAGTATTTACAATCTCTTTAAGAAAAAGTCACTCTTATTATCAAGTTAACTTTCAGAGTGCCAGACACGACGTGGATCTGTCTAGACTGCAGATAGCACTTTTGGAAGTGCTCGATTTCTGTTGCTGTGTGAGCCAGGGTGGCAGAGCTGTGAACCTGTAAACTTTGGGTGCTGTTCTGCTTGTACTGGCAAATGTGCCTGGGTCTCACCTCTCCTGAGTTGTATTTGCACAAAACTCCAAATTTGTGGGGTGTAGCTAAATCCACCATAGGAGTGCTTTGCTAACCCAGGTATCCTGATGTGCCTTTTTGTACTAAACAGGTAAAGGGCATCCTGTGGAGTTCAGGTCTGCTGATCCATGTGTGTGTGCATGTGATATGAATGCTTCAGACACCAGTAGGACTGGTTTTCCTTTTCCCATGCAAGATTATGCTGCCTAAACCTGTATTAGACTTTTGTTGGTACAAGCAGTCTGATAAAAAAATGGTACTTTTGCCTGACATAGCCATTCTTCTTAAAACTTCCAGGCTTAGATCATGTGAGAGCTTTAGGGAGAATGTATGTCTGGATATCTAGTAATATCTGTAACTGTGAATTCAGTGTCAACAAGCTGTTACTAGGTTTACAAGGAGAGATAAGCCCTCTGGAAGCTTCTGTTCTAGGATGCAGAAACTGTGAGAAACAAATCCCTTTGTCCTGCACAGAGGAGCTGGGGAGGTGCAGTACTGCACTGTTCCCTCCAGTCAAGTGCCAGCTGAACAAGGGGACCTACAACTGCATCAGGGTCTGATGTTTGGGCAGATTCTGTGGCCTTGGAGAAATCAGAAGCTGCTCTGTGAGTGAGGGAGAGCCCTTCAGAGGCTGCAGATAAAATGTGAAATAAATGGCAGTAAAGGAGTGATAGGAGCTCTCACGTGGCAACAATGGAACCAAATAGCAGGGGAGGGGAGGTGGGAAATAACACACCATGTTATTAAGGAATGCTGATGGGGCTGTAAAGAAAAATGGGCTCATACCATTTCCAGACAATAGACTGCAGAAGGCATTTGAACATCTGCTTCTCTCTTGCAAGAGGGGGAATGTTACAGACACAGTGCAGTGTTCAGCATGTGGGGGAAATGCTTTTTGCTGCTGGAGCACTGTTTTTGAGAAGATTCACAAGATCCCTATCTCCTCTGCTGTTTTATCTCTTTTTGCTCCTGCTGGTGCCTTTCATTCTCTCTTGGCTGCATTATCATGAATGAAATGTAAGGAGCCTTGGAAAAACTTGGGAGAGGGAGATTTTAGGGACCTCATGCAAAACACACGGGTCTGTGCAAGGAGAATTTTGTGGGAAAACGTGCTGGAGGATCTCACTAATAAAAAATGTGTTCAGTCTTGTAGGAGTCTTTCTGGTGAAGGGAATGGGAGCCTCTCCCAAGCATGGTCATCCCTGAAGGGACCCTGGTGTGATGGTGCCAGCTGGTGAGATCCTCCAGTCTTGGGCAAGCTGAGAGGATTTAAGATTTTTCTAACATCTGTATGAAATTGGGTGCCACAAGTGAAAAATCTGTGAACAAAAGGAATTAATGGTTCCTGTGAGCTGTCTTTAGACACTGCCATTTTAAACACCCAAAGAGACAAAGTCATCTCCTCCTGGGCCTCTGTTACTGCAGGGAGCCAGGGAGATAGTCCTGGTGGGCTCCTGAAAACACTGAAATTGGAATCAATTCCCAAGGAAACACCACTGTCTGCCAAGGACTGGGTCTTGAGGGAGGAACAAGCAGCCTGTTCTGTTGGCCACATTTGCTGGAGGCAGAAGGGCAGTGGTGTCAGTGCCACAAGGAGGGGAGCTGCAGGCAGCTCAGCTTTGGCTGCAGCAGTCTCCCCTGAGTTCCTGGGAGAGATGAGCTGCCCCCAGTGCCCACTGCAGTGTGGGGAGAGGGTGGCTGGGCTAATTCCCAGCTGTCTGACTGAAGACTGTCAAGCAGAGCTGTGTGAGTGGACTCCTTTCAGGTAGCTGTCAAGATTTAAAGAAAATCCCAGAAGCAAACGCTGCTAAGGCAGGGAATTGAAATGCTTGATGTGGCTTCTTAATTCTTTTCTGCCTTCTTTAAATCTCCTTTCACAAGTTTAACTGCAGACTTTGTGGTCACTCTTAACATCTGAGACAGTGTGGTAAGAATTTAGGAGTGAGGGAAAAGAGGGAAAGGACAAATCAAAGAGCACCTGTAATGAGCTGTTTTCAAATGAGTTGAATGCTCTCAGGTCATTTAGAGACCTGACAAGCATCCTTCAACCATTAATATTTGTGTTAGAGCATGTGGGGAGGGTGGGTGCTGGGGAAGGCAAAGATAGCAGCCTTTAAAAAGAATAAGGGAAAAGATAAATCTAGGAACTTTATCTGCAGTTCAAGGGAAGGGAAAGGCAACAAAGCTGTCTTTTTGTTTTTGTTTTTTTTTTTAAGTTTTTGTAACTCCCATGAAGATAGAAGATACCCCACTGAATTTCCTATCTTGTTTATGGGTACCTCCCATGCCTCATCTGCACATAACCCTTCTGGGACAGAGACAGGGCTTTGCAGTGGCCACTGCAGTGAGCAGGGGCATGAAGGAGCCCCATTGTGTGCCCTGCTCTGTGCTCCCAGCAGCTCTCTGGGGCTGATTGTGAGTGTGGAGGAGGCAGGCAAGCTCTAATTAGTCTTCTGTACTGCGGGCAGAGTGTAAGGGGTGGTTGTTTACAAATGAAGAGATAATTTCTAACTTGGATAAATGGGACACGAAATGGCTGTGACAAGCTGTAATAGCAGTGGAAGCTCTGTTGTCACTTGCATTCAACACAAGGTTTAAAATGCATGAGGGGGGTGAATCACAAAGTGGGGGAAACAGACTCCCATGCTTTCAATTGCATATTTTCATAATCTTCTCTAATACAAATATTTTTGTCATTTAATGTTGTATTTCCTTAGAGTAGGGTTCTGTTTACAAAGCTCTTCCCAGAGAAAGGATACAGATAGGGAAGACTGCAAAATAAGAGTTATCCTTTGCCTTAGTTTTCAGCTGTGCTTTTTTTTTTGGGGGGGGGCAGTTTTTTGGTGTGGCTTTGGATGTGACTCTTCTGGCCTTTTTTAGGCTGCTTCCAGTATTTTTTTGTCAAACTGTCCAGGATTTCAGGATCTGTTTGTGGAAGGAGATGGGTTACCTACTAGATTAATATTGAGTGTCACCCTTGCACAACAGCTTTCTCAACTGACCTGAGGCTGCTTCTCTCAGTGTTGTTCCTGTCAATAACTGTACTCCAGAGGTAGTGTCTAGATTGTAACTGAACTTCAGGAACTTGCAAAATCCTGGGCATGTGTAGCCTCCTGCACTCCTGCAGGAAATTGTGTGGATTTTGCCACTTGTCCTGTGCACAGGAGATGTGGAGCAGCAGCAGGTCAGTAAGTCAGTTTGCAGGGCTGTGAAGTGTCTGTGTTGGTAGAGCTTTCTGCAGAGCAGCCTTTGATAAAAAGGCAGTAGATTCTGCTCTGCCATGGCTGGGGGATTGTGGAGGCATTTGTAGCTTTTAGGGGGTCATGTAATCATCCTCTCTCCCCTGCTTTGCTTTTTTGTTTTTCCTCCAGAGGAGAGCCAGGGGTATTTTGAAAATAAGCTGAACTCAGCCCTGCTCTGGGATTTCCATGATTGCCAGCTTGTTCAGTGAGGCTTTGTGTTACAGCCTGCAGTGATGCTCAGGGGAT
Source organism: Sitta europaea (assembly GCA_013400255.1). Classification (NCBI taxonomy): domain Eukaryota; kingdom Metazoa; phylum Chordata; class Aves; order Passeriformes; family Sittidae; genus Sitta; species Sitta europaea. The sequence continues at coordinate 592,119 of VXBS01007401.1, forward strand.
GCAGCAGGGGATGCATTCCCCCTCCACCTTCAGGGGCTGAAAGGCACAGGGATGCCAAATATATTTTTTTCCCTCTTTTTTATTTTTTCCCCCAGTCATCCTCCAGAAGTTAACAGGACTCTGACAAGTCACTTGAAGGGGAGAATCAAGTTCCCAGCTCTTGCTGAGATAAGAACTGGAGGTGCCTGGTTCTTGGTGTAGGAGAGGACCTCTTGATCCCTGTCAGCTTGCTCTAGCTGGAAGGGACTGAAAACTGTTTTGTTTCTGTTCTAGGTTAATGGAGACAGCAAGAGAAATGACCAGGGAGTCCTTACCTATCAAATGCCTTGAAGCAGTTATCCTGGGGATGTATCCTTTCACATGGCTGTGACTTTTCCCTCTGCAGCTCTGTTCATTGCCCCTCATGCTGTGTCAGAGGGTGCTCCCTGCAGCCCCAGGTGAGTGCCAGCAGCTTGGCTGCTGCCCTGCTCCTCACCCCCAAATTGCTGACCTGCCTGGGCTGCTAGGCAGGAGTTGGGGTGCTGTGTGTGCCAGCTCACAAGTGCTGTGGTTTGGCCCTGCAGCCTTTGTCTCCTGCCCTGGTAATTGCATAATGTCAGGGTCTGACCCCAAGTGCCCAGATAAGTACCTGTCTACACAGTCCTTGTTTTCTTTGTTAGCATTTCTCCTTGGTTGTTGTTGGAGCTTGGTAACCCCCAGGAGAGGAGGTGGGCTCTGTTCTGTGTTTGTCTGGGGTTTGCATGGCCAAGCTGTGCTGGCTTTTGTCTCTGACCCCACAGCTGTGCTTTGTGCAGACACCTGTGTATTGCACTTAATCATTTGAACTTCCCCTTAACATAGTGCTTGCTTCCTACTCACTCTTCAGTCATTTAGACACTGACTTGCTTCTCCACCCTCTGGTGCTGTCACTGATAAATCAGTCTGCATCATCCTAAAACTCTGGAGGAGGGCAAGGAGGGCTGCAGGAACACGTTGCCAGACACATCTTGTCAAAATGATCAAGTTTCATTTGAAACAAATCCCAACTAAAATAAGCCCCAAAGCAAACCATCTCCGGGGCTGTCTCTGCAGTTTTGCTGGCTGCTGCTGCCCCCTCCCGTGGGAGAGGGAGCTGGCAGAGCTGCAGGGAGTGCCTGTGAGATGCTGGCTGAGCAGAGTGTGCCAGGGACAGCCCTTGGCTTGGAGTCTGAGAGGTGGCTCTGCCTGACAGGGTTTCCCCTGGCAATGCTGACAGGCTCTGCATGCAGCTGGAGGGAGCAGGGTCCTGGGGCTTGGTGTCAGCAAGAGACTCAAACCCCCTTCAGAGAAGGAGAAGTCAGTCATGGAATATCCTGAGCTGGAAGGAACCCACAGGAGCCACCAAAGTTCAGGCCCTGTGTTGTCCAAATGCTCCCTGTGCTCTGTCAGGCTTGGTGCTGTGGCCACCTCCCTGGGAAGCCTGTTTCAGTGCCCAGCCACCCTCTGGGTGAGGAACCTTTCCTGATCCCCAACCCAACCCTGCCTGACCCAGCTTCAGGCCATTCCCTCGGGTGCTGTCAGTGTGCCACCGAGCAGAGCTCAGTGTCTGCCCCTCCTCTCACCCTCACCAGGCACTTGTGACTGCAGTGAGATCCCCCTCAGCCTCCCACAGGCTGAGCAGAGCCACTGACCTCAGCCAGGAAGGTGCTGCTGTGTGCTGGCAGGCCCTGAGTGTTGCTTGGGTCCTGGAGAAGCACAGCCCCCTCCAGCAGCCCTGGTGTGAGCTCCTTCAAAGGCAGGTGTCACTGGAATTGAGCTGCTCGCTGGCTTGGCCAATTGCCTTTGCTCTGTGCCTTCTTATAAATGCTTCTATAATCCCTCTTGGTGCAGAATTAAGTTTTGCATAATTGCCTGTGCACTTGATCTTGAAGCATTTTTACAGGGCAGTGAGGTAAAGCACTGAGTCTGCACACACCAAGGCAGCAGCTGCTCTGAGGTGACCAAAGGCTCAAACAGATCTTCCAGGATTATTTTGCACAGCTCTTTTTCTCTGTGTAGCTGTCTGAACTGGCTTCATATCTCTCTGCTTACGTGGTCTGCTTGTCAGTGCCTAACCAGAAGCATTCCTCCTGCTGTCCTCCCCAGGGCATTTCTCAGTTCAGTTGTAAATCAGCTGAGTAATGGTGCATTCAGCCTGCTCTTTCTGAGCAAAGATCCAATTGATTTGAGCTCATGAAAGGGAACAGTAAACCAGGAAGTGCCAAGGGAATTTTATCTGTGCTGCATTCACTTTATTAAAAGTGGAGAGCAGAATATCAGAGGGGGAGAGGGAAGCTGCACACTGCCTCCCTCCTCGGGGAGCCTTGGCTGAGCATAAATCACTCCTGTTGCCTTCAGCATCCTCCTCTGGGTTCATCTGAGGTAACACTAGGACCTGCACAGGGCATTAGAGCCCCTGGCCAATAATATCATTAAACAAGGAAGAGAAGAGTAAAGCTGTCTCAGGAGTGAGAAATTATTCATCATTCTGCAGAGTTCCTTCTGTGGATGCAGTCAGTGGGTGGTGTTTATCACCACTGGAGACCTGGGTCCATCCCTCTCCTGCAGGCCAGCAGGTGCATCCCTGGGCTGGGAGGGAGTGTTTTCAGTTGGGGGAGAGTTTCTTGCAGTCATTGCAGGATGTTGATGTCTGTGTGGTGCTCCTCTTTGCCTCCTGCGTGCTTGTCTACAGCTTGACCCACTTGCTAACTGAAATATGGGCAAGGAAGATCTTGCTGAATATCTACAGCCCTGTAGTGGCTTTGAAGAGCTGGGAGAGAGCTTTTAATTGCTTCCATTGTCATGGTCTCCTCTTTAGATAGGCACCTCTCTGTAGCTGGGCACTGGAGAGTAGGTTTCTCAGTCTGAGGGATGTCTCCCTGGCAGTCCTGCTTTGGGAAGCTGAACCAGCTGCTTGAGCCTTTCCTCCACGGACCCTGGGGCTGCCAGGGGGAACTCTGGGCCCTCTCAGGTGGGCTCAGTAGCACTCTGCCTGTGCAAGCAATCCCCAGCCCCTGAGAAATGCTGTCTGACTCCAGCTGGAAGCCTCTCTGGTGCTTGGGGGCCCTCTGAGCAGTTGCTTGGAAAAACAGCTCTTCTGGTTTTCCTGCAGCCTTATTGATGGTTTAGAGGTGTGAGATTTGTTTTCCCCCTGTTGCCAGTTGCTGCTCTGTCTCTCAGCTCCAGCAGTGCTGGTGGAGCTGGAGCTGCTGCCCTCCCTGCAGTCACTGCCTGGGAGCTCTTGCTCACAGCCCCAGCCCATGGGGGTGCAGGAGAGGGGACAGCCAGACACCCTGCAGTTTTCTGTGCTCATCTTGACCAGACTTGGCAAAGACACCCTTGCTGGGCTCTCAGGACACGAAGCACTGCTCCTTTTCAGGTGTGAATTCCAGCCCTTGCTCTTGTTGAATTCCTGTGGTTGGTGGTCTCCAGTTTGTTGGGGTCTCTCTCCCTTGAAGGAGCCAACAGCTCTTAGTTTGGTGCTGTCCCCAAACTTACTCCTGGGAGTTCTGTGTCCACATTGCTGATGAAGATGCTGGAGAGACCTGGGCTGAGCTCCTCTAGTGACTCTGGGCTGATGCTGCCAGTTTGCCAGGACTCTTTTGTGCCTGGCCTGTGAGCTTCTTGTGCTTCAGTGTCTGCCTCTTGTGCTGCTGGTTGGCACCACTGAGCAGAGCCTGGCTCCATCATCTTGGCTGTCATGAGGACCCAGGATTAGGAGGCCACTGAGCTTTGCTGCAGCTGCTTTAGCCCTCTCGTGCTCTGCACTATTGTGCCTGTAATTCACTCCCTGACTCTCCACCCTGCAGTTACAGTGCCAGCTCAGGAGTGTGATTACAGCTGCAGATTGCTGCTTGCTTGCCTTTTGTTTGCCACAATACAGCTCTCCTTGGGCAGAGCAGAAAGGAAAAGCTGTAATAATGATGCATGGGCAGAGGGGAAGATCTGATGTGCCTTTCCAGCCCATTTGCTGTGTTTTTCATCTCGGGTGGGGACTCTCATTAAGCAGTCCCTCAGCAGAAGCAACCTGTACCTAAAGGTTAATTTCCACAGCAGTTGTTGCTGGGTTGTTTGATGGTGGGTAATTTCTGCCCTCAAAAGATTCTTTTGCTCCTACTAAGTATTTAATGAGATTAAATTGCAACTTCTCTGAGCCCTCATGGCAGAAGTGTGTATGTGTGGCAGGTGGCCACCAAAGCTTTGTATGGACTTAACAGAAAGGCACTTGGGGAGCAGAGTGAAAACCCTTTCATAATGAGGGGGAAAAATAGTGGTGATGTTTGAAAGCTTCGTAGGTGTTAATAAAAGATAGTGCTTTTTCAGTTACACAGAATGATAAATACAATGGGCTTTTGCAAGAATCAGTCTGTAGGACACAACTTATTGTAACCTGACTTTGATGTACACAGGATGCACTTTTTAAGGCCTGAAGCAAGGTGACCTTTTAAATGAGGTGAGTGTGTGCTGAGTTTTCCAGTTGGCATAATGGCACTGGGCCCCATTCTGCCCTTGCAGTGTATTTATAATCTTTGATTATAAATCTCCCACTGATGGTGGGGTGGAGGTATTTCTCTTGGAGAAGCTGGTGCTAAGGCAGCAGTGATCAGTGAGACCACCTAAGGCAAGCAGAGCTGTTTCTGTTCTGCCTGGGTGATGCCAGTGCTGCAGGGAGGCTGTTTGGTGCCAGGTGTGTGCTGGGGAGGGCTGTGCTCTGCTGGGCTCCTTCTTCCAGGCTCATGGCCATGCAGGGCACCAAGAGCTGAGCCCTCAGTGTTGTCTCTTCCTTTACCCTCTCACATGTTTTCTTCAGGCTGCTAAAGCTGATGACACCCAGCACTGAATGCAGCTAAACGTGTTTGACATGGAACTGAAAAGCTTCCCTGTGGCTGTTCTGAAAGTTCTGTGCAAATGTGTTTTTCTTGCCTTTTTTCTTTTCTTTTTTTTGTTTGTTTGTTTCTGAAACTCCTTGCTCTTGACCTCAGATTCTGGGCAGTTCATGAACCACTTGTTAGTTGGTTTCTGTATTTACCCATAAGTCTGAAATTCAACAAGCACTGGGTGAAATATCCCCTGAGAAAATGTTTTAGAGAGAGATGAGAGCCACTGGATGCTTTTTGTGCATCCCTATAAAAGGAAGAGGTGAAGTGTGGGGTGCAGGCAGGGTCAGCATCCCAGGCAGTCACAGTGCTGGTGAGGTGGGGGCATGTCAAGCTGGGCAGACCTAGCACTGAGCCCAAATTGTGCTTTGCAGTCCTGATACAAAGGCTTTTCTGTGCTCTCAGTTTCCCAGCAGCTGTCAGGCATCTGTGCTGTCACAATAACATCCCAGGGTGTCTCAGCTGTGGGGTGGCTCTGGTTTCACTGCTGTCAGATCCCTCCTCTTGGGGCACAAGCTGGGGAGAGGAGGGGATGCTGGCCATGCCCAGAGCAGAATCCTGGACAGGGCAGGGTCCTGCAGCTCCAGTGGGAACTGAGCCCACTCCTCCCTCTGTCAGGGTGCCCCACACTGTCCTGGCAGTGCTGCCTTTCGGGCTGGTGTGTTTTGTGGTGGCAGCACTGTGACCAGCTGACTCCAGGATCACAGTGGGTGCCTCTGGCTGCAGCAGCCCCAGGCTGGAGCGTTTTGCTGCAGCCTTTTCTGGTCATCCCTCCTCCATCCCCAGGCGTGGGTGGGGGCCCCAGCTGCAGAGGGGGAGGGCACCTGCTGTCCCAGGGCCAGGTGCCAGCCCGTGGAGCCGGGGTGAGTGTCAGCTGTGGCAGGATTAGCAGCAGGGAGCTGTGTGCTGACGCAGAGCTGCGTGTGAGCATCCTCAGCCTGTCCCTCCCCTGGCACGGGCCAGCAGGCTCCCAGGGAGGTGACCTGCACGTAGCAACCCTCTGAGATCACCCACTACACTGGCACAGAGCTTGCTCCTGGCCTCTGCACGTGGTGCCCAGGCAGTGATTCCAGGGACAGGGTTTGCTTTTTAGGAGCGTTATTTCTGACCATGCCCCTGTGTTTTTCTGATCATGTATTCATCCTGGGCCTTTGGTTCCTCTCAGGAATGTGTTACAAGGGTAACGTGCTAAAACACTCTGTATGAGGAGTGGCAATGTTGAGGGCCAGTTTACACAAGGAAAGGCAGACTGTCACCTTGGAGAGGAATAAATCCAAATTTCTGGGTGCTATTTGAAGACATGAGAGAAGGAGGCACAGTAAACTAAGTTGTATCAAACCTTCAAGAAAGGGCAGTAATCACTTCTCCTTTTGGAAGCCTGGGAGTTTGATGTTGGTATCAAATGGGGAGCTTCCACAGATCCAGGGAGAGTGGATCTCTCTGGGTGTGCTGACCTGAACAGTGTGGTGGATTTTATCTTTCCCCTAAGTGTGATTAAGAGTCACACCCTTCCCTGTCTGAACCATTGCATCTTACTTGCCAAGCAGTGAAATGGGCTTTGGCAGCACTGGCTGTACCTGGGCACAGTGAGGACAAGTTTGTGTTTAAACAAATCCTTTTGCCCTGGCAGTTAAAACCCCCAACCCTGCTGCAGCTGTCCTACAGGTGCAATAATAGTGCCTGCAGCTGTCCTACAGGTGCAGTAATAGTGCCTGCAGCTGTCCTACAGGTGCAATTATAGTGCCTGCAGCTGTCCTACAGGTGCAGTAATAGTGCCTGCAGCTGTCCTACAGGTGCAACAGTGCCTGCAGCTGTCCTACAGGTGCAATAATAGTGCCTGCAGCTGTCCTACAGGTGCAGTAATAGTGCCTGCAGCTGTCCTACAGGTGCAACAGTGCCTGCAGCTGTCCTACAGGTGCAACAATAGTGTCTGCAGCTGTCCTACAGGTGCAGCAGTGCCTGCAGCTGTCCTACAGGTGCAATAATAGTGCCTGCAGCTGTCCTACAGGTGCAACAGTGCCTGCAGCTGTCCTACAGGTGCAACAATAGTGTCTGCAGCTGTCCTACAGGTGCAATAATAGTGCCTGCAGCTGTCCTACAGGTGCAACAGTGCCTGCAGCTGTCCTACAGGTGCAGCAGTGCCTGCAGCTTTCCCTGCACCGTTGTTGCCTTGATGCAGTGCCCCCCAGCTACCTAACAAACGGGCAGCCCTCGGTGGAACGATTCCCCATCAGCTTTAAAACCCACTTCTCAGGGAACTATTTTCATCACGTGGTGCTTGGGATTTACTGCAACGGCCGCTACGGCTCGCTGGGCATGAGCAGGAGGGCGGATCTCATGGACAAACCCCTCACCTTCCGGACTCTCAGCGACCTCATCTTCGAGTTTGAGGACTCCTACAAAAAGTACTTGCATTCAGTGAAAAAGGTCAAAATCGGGTTGTACGTGCCCCACGAGCCACACAGCTTCCAGCCCATCGAGTGGAGGCAGCTGGTGCTCAACGTGTCCAGGATGATGCGCACGGAAGTCAGGAAGGAGCTGGAGAAGTTTGCCAGGGATATGAGGATGAAGGTAGGTCTGTGCATGAGGGGTTGGGCTCAGGAGCTGTGCTCTGTGTCAGCCTGAGAGGATGCAGGTATCAGGTGTGCCAGGGGGGAGCTTTCTAGCCCTTACAGCTATTTAGTTGAAGGATCTCCCCTTTAGCCTGGGGAACATGTGAGCCCATACTTGTCCCTGGCTGTCAGGGAGCTGTTGCCCAGTTTGCTTTCCTCACTGACTCCAGAAGAAGGTGGTTGGGAAGAATCAGCATGGCTGGGGCTGGGACTGCTGGGAAGATTGGCCTGGTCACAGGTAGGGGATTCTGTGTTTCCCACCTGAGCTGCAGGAGGTGCCACGGGACACCTGTGTCAGTGGTTGCCTCTCCTTGCAGGACGTGCCAGAGGGCTGATGTCCACCACCCTCAGCTGAATCCCAGAGTAGGTTATGTGGGACAGGCGAGTCGAGTGACCCCCTGACACACTGGAGCTTCCCTGCTGGCTGCTTGGCCTGAAAGCTCACAGGGAAACAGTGTGGAGACAGGGCAGGCTGCCAGGGCCTGCGGGGTTTGGCAGCCCTGGGGAGGGATGAGGGGTGTCCCTGGCCCTGCCCCCGAGCCTGGCATGGGCAAGGAGCAGTCTGTGGCCGTGGTGGAAGCAGTTTGGTGCCTGTCCAGCTGGCTGCCAGCAGCGAGAGCAGAGCAGGTGTGTTGCTAAGAATGGCTCTGGCTCTTGTGGAGAGGAATGTGGCAGCGTGTCCCAATTATTCTGGGTTCTCAGCCCTTCCCTGCTAAAGGACAGCTCCTACGTAGCAGCCACGTGCCTTTGGCTCAGGCAGCTGCTCCCTTGCCCTGACCTTGGGGTGAGCCCTGCCAGGGGCATCGCAGCCCCCAGCTTCTGCTGCCCTCTCTCCTGCCCTGCTGTCACTGTGACGCACAGAGGGGACACAGTAACACACACAACAGGTGTTCAGACAGAAGAAAAAAACTCTCTAGTTTATTATTAATTTCGTATATATAAATTTCTGAACGGTAACCAAAAATTAAACAGAAAATTACTACTACTCCATTTCCACTGGTCACTTGAAAAGTCTGTCAAGTAATATCTTTTTACAAAAAAATTCAAACATAATCTTTGTTTATCTTACAATTCATGAAAAGTAACTCTATTAATACTAAAACAGATGAGAAGGCTTATTTTCAAAGACAACACCCTGCCAAGGAGTTTTGAGGGTCACCTGGTGCCACACTGTCACCTTTAGCATAAGGGCTTGGTTACTGATGGAATGATGTTTGGGGTTCTCCCTTTTTCTCTGTTCATATGCTTTTGGTACTATCCAGAGAGCAAACAGCTGAAGGAGGCTTGAGTTGAAGAAGTCCATGTGGGTGGATGACTTCCTGAATTTTGTACTTGCTTTTGACAGAGGGACCAGCTCTGTGCTGAGCTGTGGCACTGGGTCTGGTCCTGGTGAGTGCCTCAGGGCCAGGACCACAGCCCTGAACCCTTGCAGGCTGAAGGCACTGCATCTGATCTTTCCCTTACAGATTTCAGAGGGCTCCCATTGTGGGTGGGCTGAGTCTGGAGGATGAGGTCTTTAAAGCAGCCCAGAGTGTGAGTGTGATGCTGATGGCCCTGTGATGTTGGAGGGCCTGGAGGATGGGGGCAGGCTGGAGAGCTGCTGAAAAGCCTCTGTGGCAGAGTTCAGCTGCCAGTCTGGGAGATGGCCATCACACTCTTGAGAGAAAAGCTGGAGAGGGTGATTTGGCTGCCCGAGTTTCTTTCAGCTGAGGCTCAAAGCCATTTTTCTTATCTCTTGCTGTCACCAGCTCTGAAGAAAGCCGTGGATGAGACAGTATTCAGCTGGGAACTGGTGACACCAACTAATTTTTGCAGGGGGCCCCAGAACAGCTATCACATGATAACAGCTTTGAGTTCCTCTTAACCTGGGCAGGGTTTGAATAAGCCCCAAGGGACTGAAGGCTCTTTGTGTGCCATCCCAGCTACTGTATGAACCCCTTTATTTCACATTTTGATTTGCAGTGAATCATTGCCTTTATTGAAGGCCACTTCCCTCCCCTCTCTCCCAGATCCTGAAGCCCTCCAGTGCCCATTCCCCAGTGAAGGACAGAGCCCGGGGTAAGTCGCTGTCCCCTCGCCGCAGGCAGGGCAGCCCTCAGAGACGAGCCTGCAGGAGAGAGAAATCGTGAGTACCTGACCCCTCCCTGCTGGGCCCCACGGGAGGGGCTGGGGGCACTCTGCTGTGCACACAGGGCTCGCTGGCACCTTCAGGAAAGCTGCAGCAGGTGCCTGAGCTCCCAGAGAGGCTCCAGACGCTGCTGATGTGCTGGCATTGCTGTGCTGCAGTGGCCCCTCCGTGCAGGGTCCTTGGGCTGTGCAGCTTACAGAGTACACTGCTCATTCCAAAGTGACAGCATCACTTGAGTTGTATTCTTTGATTTTAATCAGCTTAGAAAAGACCCAGGCCGCTTGCTGTGCATGTCGTAGCTGAGGGTTGTTCTTTAGCTGTGTGGAGAAGGATGGGGGCAATAGCTCTAAATGGACAAAACTGTGCTTCCAGATCCACAGGCCTTTTACAGCCACTGGCAATTCAGACTCCCCTGCCTTAGATGTGGAAGAGCTGAGTTCCAGCTGTAGTGCTCCATGCCAGGAAGCTGACAACTGTGAAAGCCTATACGTAACCCAGATTAGTCACCTATTTATGATCATTGCTTTTTAAATAGGCTCCCAGACTACTGTCTCAGCACTTATTATTTATTTTAAAGCAGCTAACAAAGACATTAGCCTAACCTTCTAAAGATAACTTCAAGGTACGTTAGCAGCAGATGATTTCACAGCAAGCTTTTATTTTTACATGTTCATTCACACTCAGTCCATGATGCTGTACTTTGGGTTTCGTCACTGAGAGCTCCTTGTTTAGTGCCTAGATAATTATAGTTGTGATGGGCTCAGCTGCTTCAGGCTTCTTCAACTCCTAGAGTCTCTTTGAGGAACAGTTTCATTTTTGAGTTTCTGGTTGTGCTTCTGGAGTGGATCCAGTATTCCTGGAGAGGAGTGAGTGTCACTGGGCTTGGAGACCCTCCAGTCGAGGTGGTTTCCTGGAACAGCTACTGGGCAGTGGCTGATCTCTCCTTGGCAGCATTGCTTTTCCAGGCCAGAAAGACAGGGAGTGTACAGGTGGCCTTGCAGTGCCTTCAGCACCTGTTACCTGCTCAGTGGTTCTGCTCTGTTGCTCTGTATCAAGAACAAATCATATGTAACTCTGAAATAAACCCTGGGTCACCATGACAGCAATGCAGGACCCAGGCCCAGTGTGATGAGCTGTGAGCCCTGAAGGGGGAATGGCACATCCCAGCACGTGCAGTGGTTGACATAAAGTGAGAAACACAAGAGGAGAAATGGGGTATTCTCCATATTGATGGGTCTCTGAGAACCTGGTGGAGTGAGAGGCCTTTGTGTTAAACACAGAATAGGAAAGAGTCAGGTTTGCTTGGCTTTAGGAAAGAGTCAGGTTTGCTTGGCTTTAGGCTGCAATCCTAGCTAAAGAATGGCTGTGTTATCAACACTGTTTTGTTTCTTTGTGGATGTCTTTCTCACGTGCTGTAATGACAGCTTTCTTGAGCTTGCTGGGGAGGGGGAGAGAAGTGTTTTGCTCCAGTGTGAGCTGGCAGGGGCTGAATAACACATTTGTTTGAAAGGCTTCACCTGCTGATGACAAGCTGTTATTACAGCCTGGGTTTCATCAACAGTAAAATTATACAGGCCAGCTGGGAGACCCATAAAAATTAAAAAATCCTTTTTGAATCAAAGAACTAAAAATATTTCAGAGGCTCTGTTGCACACGTGTCTGTGAGCTATACACCCCCAGTTCTTGGGGCTGCAGCAGTGCAGCTCTCCCCTGGTGTGTGCCCAGCAGTGCCACAGGCAGGGCTGAGCAGTCCCTGGTTTCCAGCCTGCCCGTGGCACTGCTGCCTCTGCCAGGGCCCTGCCTGCCCTGAGCTGCCCCAGTGGGACTGGGCTGGCAGCCTGCAGCAGGGAGATAAGGGCCAGCCTGGCTGTGCAAACTCAGGGGTCACAGCTGCTGCAGAGCGAGCACACAGGGCTGGGAACCAGGCTGAGTGCTGAAAGCACTGGGGCCATGCTCAGCCCCCATTGTCCTGCTGGGGCTTTAGCTGTGCTTCTGCAGCCAGGCAGACGTGCTATGGAGCCCCAGAGAAATGTGTGCTTTAAACAAAGTCGGGTTCAGGAAAGCAAACAGACAGCTTAGAGCCAACACAGCCAAGAGCCTGCACTAAGCTCTCTGATTAGACACTTCCACAGACTACAAATCAGCTGGATAGTTTTGGTCTGACAGCTTTGTGGCAGGAGCTTTTCCTTTGCTTGCTAAAAAGAGAGAGACTGATAGCTCAAGGTTTCCTTTGGTTCAGGCTGTTGGAAAGCTTAAATGGCCTACCAGCATCCATGTGTGTGTGATTACTCAGGGGAATGGTAGCAGAATGTTGGTGCCAGGAGACTGAAGGGAGTGCACCCTGTGTTTTCTGTTTGGTGGGCTCCAGCCCTTCACACAGACAGGAGAAGGGGCAGTGGCTGTGTGAGAGGCCCTGCCTGTTTGCTCTCAGCTGTTTCAGCTTTCTGCTGAAAGCTGGAGTCCTGCTCTGGGGTAGATGATAGCTGGGCTGTGTCTGGTTTTAGCTCCTCCAAGTCAGGAGGAGGGGGTGCTTCAGGCTCACCTCCTGGATCCCAGCATGTCCTTCACTGGTGCTTCAGAGGCAGCACACAGACAGCTCCTGGAGCAGCTGTCCCGGGGTCGTGTTTGAGATGACATGGGTTCTGTGCAGCCCCGCTGTGTGACTGCTGTGCTCTGCACACCGGGTCAGCAGCGCCCTCTCCCCTCCCCTGTGCGCAGGCCGGCCGTGCTGGACAAGAAAGGAGACCTGGCTGCCCTCAGCGAGGTGGGCTACCAGCTGCGAGTCTGACCGAGCCAGCCACCCCGAGGTGGGCTACCAGCTGCCTGTCTGATCCTGCCCGAGGTGGGCTACCAGCTGCGTGTGTGACCGAGCCAGCCCGGAGCCTGCCCGCGCTGCCGCTGCACTTTACCTGCACCCCCTGGAAGGAAAAAGGAACAGCACTATTTCTTAACTTATGTACTCTCAAAATAAAAGTTTGACCTAGAAAATAGGGGGTAATTTTTGTTGGTGGCAGTATTTCTTTCAATTTATAGAGAAGGTGTCAGTGAAGAGAACGGAAAATTAGATTTGCCAGGAGATGAGAAATTTTTCTCTCCCATCATGTAGCAGGTGACCCCAGTGGTGTGAGTTTCTTCAAATATAGCTGCCCTGTACAAGTGTTAATTGAACTTGGCCTTGTGCTGGGTGGTAGCATTGGAATAACTAACAAATCATATTCTTAGTATTAAGATGTGCTGGGGTTGCAGTGCAATTAAAAAAAAAATCATATTTACAATTAATCTTTAATTCAGCAATAAAAGCAAGCAGTGCAGAAGTGGCATAAATTTTTAAAGTATCAATATTACCTCACTAGATTTATTAGATATGCAAAACTGTCAGTATTATTGTTTTCTAAGTAATTTGTACTGTTTCCCAGCATTACTGGGAATATTAAAACAGCACTGGATGTTTTACTGCCACCTGTATTATTATTTTCTGCATGTTGCCAAAAGATGTTAAGTAATAGCAATATGCAAGTGTATTCTTAACACTGACATCTTGTTAGGCAAGATACGAGGTTTGAGGTTTTTTAAATGATGATAATTGATGAATAATGAATTTTTAAACTTTCATAATTTTTTTATACTTTTGTCACAAGCTTTTCTGAACTACACTGCTAAAGCACAAAACATAGAGATTGCTGTTTCGTAGAGACAAGTCAGCTTTTTTCTCATACATGTAGTACCTGGAAGAATGGAAAACTGGGAGTTGCTAACCTGAGTCTACGTGCTCTTCTCTCCACATTTCTGTGCAAGTTTGACCCTTGTCTTTGAAAGGCTCAGCAGTCTCTGCTGGTGCTGCCTTGACACCTTGTATTAAATCATGGCCGGCCGCCGTTAACCTGCTGCCGTGCTGTGCTGGGAGCTTTTCCTACGTGTGTTGTAGCAACAACTGCTTAGTGAGACTTGAGTGGCTGAAATGGGTGAAAATCAAGCTTGTCTGCTTTCTCCCTGCTCAGCTGTTTTGTTGTAAGGCTTGGCTAAAGAGCTGTGCTGGACAGCAGTGTTCCCAAGGAACACGGTGAGGCTCGCTGGCGCTCACCGTTCAGCTTAGTGAAGTTCTCTGGAAGCATTTGAGTGCTGCATTCCTGGAAATGTTTCATTAGGTGCCTAAACACAAACTGGATTGTTGTACATGTCCAGCCTCTACCCTTTGTGCTGTGCTCATAGAGGATGCTGCCATGGGCCTGGTGTGCCTCCCCTCCTGGGCACTTAGTTTTTTGGGCTCTCGATGAAGCTGGATGCTGTTACAGACTGGCAGTGATGCTTATTCAAATGGAATGATTGAACACTTCTATCAGCTGGAGAATAAATGAATACAGAAGGAAAGAATTGCTTGTACACAGACCTCATTGCTCAAAAAACTGAATTTCACCTGCCTAGGACAGGAAGAAAAAGCCAAGACCCAGCAACCTTCTACAGCCTGTGAAAGGCTTTCTACTAATTAAGACTTCAGAAGCTGTAGAAAGAAAACTTTTCCTAAGTGTGACACTTCTTTATCCAAGTTTACCATATCAATAACAGGAAGGCCTTTCCCATCCCTCTTTCTCTAAACTTTTCCACTCCTGTGTTCATAGTAAAGATTTTTTTGGTTAAGGAGTGAAGCTGAAGAGAGGGAAATACTCTTTTGGTAGAAATTCTTGTGTAATTTGACATCAGCTGCAGAGTTTTGGTTTCAAACTTTGTGCTGCCCAGTGTCTTGTGACCTAAACAATTTTTTTATGACTTCTCATGGATAAAATGATGTGGAAAAACTTTTGATCAGCTGTATCCTATAGCACAATGTTATCTGCTATGTTGCAAGTTTTTTCTATGAAACCATGGTTTACTTCCTATCAAATGATGGTTGTTAAATAGTTTCTACCCTTGTCCCACACAGTTTATTTTCTCTTAACTGATACTGAAGCTTTTTAATGCTGTAGAGGTGTGTTGAAAATTTGCTTTTGGTTCTTGTTTAAAGTTCTGCTGAAATATTCTCTTGAAACTTGCTTATGATGGCATTTGTCTTAAGTGTGGTTCAAGTGACAGCAAAGTGGTCAAATAGCATAGAAAAACATGCATGACTTTTTGGGCTTTTTCTCATCACTTGTATATGCACAGCATGAAACTTCAATAAATGGTAGTCTTTTTTTTAATGACTTACTTGGGTTTTTTTGTCCTTGCCCTTAACAAGGGTTGCTCCCACTTAATTTTCTTAAAATTACTTTGTAAATTGTATTTTATACAAAATGTTTATGAGTGCAAAGTGAGAGTAAATATAAAAACTTGATCATTTAATAGCTCAGGCTCTGTCATTTCAAGATCCAACCTGGCATTTTTAATAACTAAATGGAAAAAAACCCCACTCTGTCACCAGTTGTTCAATATGTGTGAAGGCTCAGGCTGTCAAGACTTAATTTTTTTTCTTCTATAATAGATCAATTAAGTTTCCTGTGATATGTTATGCTCATTAAACCTAGCTTTATTTCAGATATTTTTAAGAATACTTCAATGAATGCTACCTATAGCCCTTACAATTTTAAACAGCACAGATATTTGCCTATATGCCTTTCTTCCTTTGACAGTTCAGTCTTGCAGCCTGAGTAAATTCCTTTGCAGAAGTGTTAAGGTAGAAGTGTCCACAGAGCACGTTTGTAGTGAAACATTATTTTCAACTCATTAGAAAATGTTGCAGGCACACAAGTGCCTTTTCTTGAAGAAACACACAGTTCTCAGAATAGTCCTTTTTACTGTGATTTACAATAAAAATAATTTACAACATATCCATGAAAAATACTGCCATTTGGAGTCTGGCACAGATGTTTTCCATTATCAAAGAGGAGGCTAATGTAAAATCTTTTTTTTTCTCTAAAAGACTTCATGAAGTAAATGAAACTTTTTTTTTTTTTGGTTAAAAAAAGGAAGTCTCTTTAAAAAGTCTACTTTACACAGCACTAACAAGTCATCATGCAGGCAAACTTATTTAAACTGGACCAGCAGTGCTTGAATTAACCTTTTAAAAAAATAATAATAATCATCCCATGAAGAGAGAAGGTAAAGGGAACTTGACCTAGACCAAAAATCCTTTGGATATTACCGTTCAATAAGCCTGAACTCTGCTAGCAGTGGCAGGTGGTCAGAAGAGTTGTTTTCATTGGGAAGACCATTAACAGTCCAAAGATCTTTCTCTGTTAAAAGTGCCAGCCTGCCAAGAAGTTTCAGACCTCCACAAAAAGAATCTTCTGCTCCTGTTAGAAGAAACAAACCAAAAGGAAATGTTTTTATCAGTGTGGGCTAAATATCATACATTCATACAGAGGGAGGAGGAGGAGAACAGTATGGCAGAAATATTTTTGTATTTGCCATTTTATATTAAGGTAGCATTTACCATGCATGTTATGACAAATGAGATTTTTGTGAATTGACTCAATGAATTTTAACAATCTAGTCTCAGGTTACAAGAGGTGAAGGTGGTGTTTTCATCCCACATACTGAAAACAATGTTAATTTATAAAAATCAATTGCAGTCTACAGTGGGAGCAGGAATGGAATCCAGGTTTCTTTGCTCCAAGCTCTGCAGAGACATTTATGTGCTAGCACTGCACCGATGTTTGCTGATGGCAGAGAGCACAGAGCTCATGAGGGCATGGAAAGCAAACTGCTCAGAAGCACCCACGGAGGGAGTGCCAGAGCAGCAAAGCTTGGGGAAACACTGCGATTCCCGTGTGGGAAATCCCCACAGCTACCGCGACTTTCTTGCACCATCTGGTGATTTTTAGCTGCAACTGCAAACCACAGAGGGACAGCTGGCCAGGCACCATGCTCAGAGCAAGGCCAAGAGTGCTGCTGGGCACAGATTACAGCCAGGCAAGCTGAGGAGTACACTGCCAGGAAACAGTTCGGTTATCGGTTTTAATGCACATCGTAAATCGCTGTTCACCGGTGTGGTGCTTGGGAATACTGCCCTGCTGGAGGTCTGTGTTACTGACAGCAGGATTTCTGAGGTGCTGCTTCCACTGCTGCTTTCCTGTACCTCCAGCTTGTCCCCATGCTGAGACAGGAGCTACAGAAGTGTCCACTCAGATGAAAAGGTTTGCTCTGTGTGGCATACAAGTCCAGCTGTGGTGAGCTGACAAGGCCAGCCATGCTTCTCAGATAACAGCTGAGCACTACCACAAACCTCTGAGGATGAAATTATCACTGCACTTCTCTTACAACAGCAAACAAATGCTCTTGTTTAGCATTTATGAATATTAAAAGTTGGTTTCTTTACCTGGCTGGGCAGCAGTAGCATCATTTGCTGCAGAATAGAAAATATAATCCACGGTGACAGCACTTCGGGAGTGACAAGTTGTCACTTCTGGTATCCCAGTCTCAGGGAAGTAATGAGAATAGACTGAGGACAATTTCAAATGGTGCTGCAATTTCGAAGACAACCTAAAGAGACATCAAAGAATTTTATTTTCTTGCATTACCAAGAAGGAATAAGCAATGAAGCAATACCAAATAATTCCTGGGTACAAACAAAATTAATTATCTGGGTATGCAAACCAGTGTTTCCCTCCTGCAAGCCATCCTGTAGCCTTTTGTGTGAGAGGCCTAAAACTCTGAAGGCAAAATGCAGGCAGCATTTTCAAGTAAAAGTGCTGATCAGAACTGGCTTAGCTGACACTTTAATTATAGATAACTTTCAACTCCATATACATTCTGTGAGCATTCATATGTCCTCACTCAGCAATCTCTCCCTGACACACAGGCTCAAATGTCCGTGGAAGCAGCTCATATGAAAGCACAAAACACAAACTCATCTAACCAGGCCCTTCAGCATCAAGAGAAATTCAGATTTTTTTTAGGTTTTTTCCTCCCCCAAGCTAGATCAAGCTTCCAAGTTAGGAAAGTTCCACTCAGGCTCCCATTTTCTGTCTCCCCACCATTTATCTGTTCCTCTTCAGTTCAGCCCATCTTGTCTTACCTGTCTTTTTAGTCTTGAAACAAACTGCAAAACTGCACCTTTCAACAAAAGAACTCCTGTCTCTCAGACATTTGCTTCTGTCATTTCTGTAAATCATCCATCCCTCAGCTGTACCTGCCTCATCTTGCATTTTAAACCTGGGCTGCAATGTGTTCTGGTTGAAACCCAAGCAATAAAAACAAAACCCTCTAAACAGCACTGACACCTCAGCCCTGCATTCTGAAAAAAACCCTGCAAGTTCCTGAAAGAACACACATTCCATTATTACTGGCTGTCTGATCAGCCTTTTCATGTTTAAATGGACAAGGATGTTTTTGCAGACTGGGCTGGGTGATCACCAGGTATCCACAGCTGGAATCAGATATAAATTTGGTCTAAAACCAAAACTAACCCCCAAGTAACCAGCCAAGGGCTTCCATATTTTTCCCCAATACATACTTTTCAGATGCTATTACAATCCCCTGAGTGTTGTCCAGTTTTGCTGCTTCCAATTTTTCTCCTGAAAAATAAAAATAAATTCAACTTACTTTTAAAATAGGATATAAGTGAGACCAATACTGAAGAGCTACAGAAAAGAAAAGTATCTTTAAGTACCCTTATTTTTTGTAGCAAGCAAGATACAATTCACCAAGCTGGATTAAATTCTTCTGTTCCATTAGTAACATCCCCTCTAAAGATTATTTTATATTATGTCCCATTCATTTAAAATTGTTTTTCCTGTCAAAGAAAAAAATGGTGGATACTCAGCAAGGAATCACCTGCTTTTCCCAGCTGTTCCATGAAGTGCCAGCACTGTAATTCCTAAACACTGAGGCAGAATGCAGGTTCACACCATGGCCATGTGCTGCATTCCTTTACCTCCCTCTTCCCACTCACAGCACAGCTGGCTTTCAGGATGTTTAAACATTACACACCATCTCCTGAAGGGAAATTTCTAACTATTCTCTTATAAAGATTCAAATTTGCAAATTTTATGTGAATAAATCAGTTTAATGAGCCCAACAAGGAAGTTTTGTAGGCACAGTTTTTCCCCCACTAAAACAGAATGTATGGTATTCAGTACTTGCTGAATGATACTTTCAAAGGCTCCCAAAAATTCACTAATGCAAAAACTGACCTGCATTTTCTTCCTTTTGTTGCTGCTTTATTTCATATACGCAGTTTTGTGAAATACCTAATTTTTTTGGCCAGATTGGAATAGATAAGATTCTTTGTCCCCTTGGAAACTGTTCTTGTCCAGAGACCTGAAAAGACAACACAAACTTTTTTCAGACAGAAATCTGATTTAAAAAAAACCCCAAAAACCCACCAAACAAACCTGAAATAAGTGAACTTTTTTTTTTCAGGAATAATTGTTGGTGAGTTTTGCCTTCCAGAATGTTGGGAGAAGATAAAATATTCCCTAAGGTGCAGCTAATATAACCAAGCTTATTTAACTGTAGTAACTTTTGCTTTGCAGGCTGCAGAGAGGGCACTAAGAGAGGCACTGCAATGGAAACAATCACAGCACCACTCAAATATTTCTCTAATCAGCATTACCCACTTTGTTGGTGAGAAGTGAGAAGCACAGCCTACCTTCCCTATAGCAAGTCCTTCATAATTTAACTTTCCTTCCTTTATAAATCTGTACAATGGAGAGCCAGGAACAGAATTGAAGTCCCCACAGATGATAATTGGGCAGAAGGAACCATCCTTCTGAGAGGCAACACTGGCAATCTCTGCCAGGAGCATTGCAAGCTGGGTCAGTTTGATGTCCCCTCTCCTTGGGTTGTACAGCAGGTGTGTATTGGCAATACAGATGGCAGCACTGGCTTTACACTGAAATCTGGGCTGCAGCAGCAACACCAGTCCAACATTGTCCCTGTCCAAGAGTGGGATATCACGGCGAAAAAATTCCACAGGGTTGGAGGAAATCAGGCTGAATTTGGAAGTTTTGAAGCAAATGGCACAGCCATCAGGTTTTCTGCCTGTCCTCATTTTATACTCACAGTGATACCCTGCAAGAAAGGCAAATAAGAACATAAAAATACTATTGTATAAATAGAGATTTTATAACAAAAAAAAATCAGAAAAACCTCATGGTGCTTGTCTCACAGTCAACCCCCAGTCTGAAGGGCCAAAGTCTGTATGAAGTTCACATAGACTGATGTTCACTTTTCTTTCTGCCCTAATCTGAGCTGAGGTGAGGCAGGACAGGAAACGTGGTCCAGTACCTTTTGCAATGTGTAAACACCTACATACTCTAAAATACCAGTCATGTTCTTATTCTCATTATCCTCATCTGGAAAAAAGCCCAAACAAAACAACAAACCCCCACGGGGGGACATAAATGTGGCCTTGTGCATTGAAGTTTTTTCTGGATGTTACAAGAATGGTTTAGGAGAAGTACCAGTGAAGCATTACCAATAAAAAGCTTTAATCATGCTAAGTCATTAGTCATTGTCTGAAGTGATTCATGGAACAAAGGTCTCAAGCATATTTACATAATTATGCAATTATCCAGTGAGCAGCAAGTGGCAAGCTTCCACCACGGACACAGAGACACTTATCAAATGACAGCACTGCTGTCAAACAAGTCCACCTAGAAATAGTGACTTGCCAGTTTCTTCATTTTATGTAGAGGTGATTTAAACAAGATTTAAACAAGACCATATCTATCTAAGGAAAAAAAAAAAAACTTAGATCTTGAAACAGTATCTAGTTTTTGCCATTTTTAAATGTTCTCTGCCCTGTCCAGACCATATGAATTCATGAAGTGCAGCCTCAGTGAAGCAGGGAGCTCACACCAGTGCTGGAACAGGGGATTCCCATTCCCCTCTCCCACATTCAGGCCATGTTGCTCCTGCTGCTTGTTGTGGCACTTACTCCTAACTCATAAGCCAACAGAAAACTAACCCAGAAAAATAAAATTAGTCTGGAGACTATTGTGCTGGACTGGTGCATTTCACAGGTGAGTGCCAGAACTAGCCCAGGATAAGGGGCAAGACATCTGTGAGCTAAGGGTGGGGAAAGGAAGAGCTAAAGCAAGCTCCAGATTCTCCTGAACAGCAGCTACAAGCTCACTTGTCCCCTCACAGTGTTGTTCCACATTTCAAGTGGATTTCAATCAGTACAGCCATTACTGTCTTCTCTGCAAACTCTCAATTCAGGGAGCTAGACTACCTCAACTAATCAAAACCAAGAAAAAAGTCTCAGTCCAGTGCTGCTCCTTTACCATGTCCTGTTGGCATCAGACAAGAACCAGGGATGGAAGCAGGGCCCTGGGGCTGGAAGGTGGTGCAGGGCACAGAAGATTTAAACCCCCATGTTTTTTTTTTGCAACATGTTGCTTCCATAAGATCACATGAGGGATAGTGACAAGACAGTCTATTCAGACTGACTGACAGCACTTGCATAAAAACCTAACAAATACACACTTATCACTTATAAATGGATAACATTTAATGCTGATATTTGGAAGGTTTCAAGGCAGAAAAAACATGCCCTTGAAGAGCTACCCAACAGGAATACTGGTAAAAAAAGATGCAGGTAGTTTTGAAAGAGAACTTGATATATTCATAGAAAAGGATAGACAACAGTGTTGCATGTGATGGCAAAAGACCTGATTCTATCATCTATGAGGCTTTTTTTTGAGGAAACTTTTGGGAGCTCCCAAAGGCTAACAAGTTATCCCTGCAGGGGAGAATACAATGTATTGGTCCTAAGAGTTTCACCATACCCAGGGATTCCAAACTTGACTTGATCTCTGATCTATAGTGGTCTTCTTGGACTTCTTGTAAGCACAGCACCTAAGGGAAAGGTTTACAATTAAAATATAATAAGTACATCAAAGTGTTACCACAGCATATCTCTGTTGGCCAGTCTGTACAGATATTAAAGAAACAAACTCAGAAGCTTTCTGACTCCAGAATCCCACTAAAGAACACCAAGCCCATCTCCACCACCACTGGACCTTCAGAGGAAACCTACACTTCTCTACAGGATCACTGCTCCAGCAGAACCACAATGTCAATGAACTTTTGTTGGTCTCAACAATGAAGCAAAATTTTACCGACTTGAATTCCTGATTAAGACTTAAAATAATTTATGTGTCCTCAAAAACAAACAACAAACTCTACAACCAACCAAAACCACAGCAGTGTTTTTTCAGACCCCAGTACAGAGTAGCAGATTTTGTAACTTCAGTTTATCAGGTCTTAAGAAATATCCACATGCTCCTTTTCTACTCACATCTGCATCTAGCTCTTTGATTTCTTGTAGGATGTTGGGAAATCTGTATGTCCAGAAGAGCAGTCGCTGCCTGCAGTGTCTGTACAGGTGAGAGTTGTCTTCCAACAAATTCTGGGAGAGAATATTGTAGGACATGACTGTAAAATCAAATGATGCCTCACTTCCTGTACTGCTTTGGTCAGATCCTTTATTTTTAGCGATTTTCATTGTTTTACTCTGCTGACAGAAATATTCCCAGTGTCTTTTGATGGTTCCTGTTAGAAACAGAAGCAGAAAAATGTTATGTTATAGACTGTATCACTTCTTGCTGCTCTTGGAAATCATTCTACTGACAACTGTTTGTCTTTCAAATCTCTTAAATAATTCTAAAAGCTTACTCAGTTAGCAGTGATCCAGACCCTCTGCTTAAGATGGATTTTATATAAGCATCAATAAAAAACCCCCTAACCAACCAACCAGAAAAACCCCAACCATTATATGCCCTGGATTTCAACTGCTTTGAAACTGGGGAAGTGGCATGTCCTAAGGAGAATGTTGCAATCAGACTACCCCCCCTGCTCCAGCAGAAGGGCTGCCAAACTGGTGAGCCAAATCCAGTTTGTTGAGAGTCTTACACAGCTTTGTGCCACTGCCTCCTCAGCAGAAATGGGTATGCCAGGCTGGGATACACTCCTTAGGGCAGCATATGGGCACCTTGTTGATCTCTCTATCCATCCTAACAAAGGGTTAGGAATCTATCAATCACCTCTAGCCCATGGACAGGCTGTAAATCTCAGCCATAAGCTGCAACAGGATTCACTACAGCAGTCCCAAAAACAAATAATGAACCCAATTTTCCTCAGTGAGCTGAGAAATCAAGAAATTATTAAACCTCAGAATCACCAAGAACTTCTAAAAAGACTTCCTTCACCTTTCTGCCATTTTTAATTTCACACTTACTGTTAGTAGGAAAATTCATAATAACATATCTGCTCACCATTAAGCATCCAATTGCTTTTTAAGAAATGTATTTCTCCACTTAAAAAAACTCCCAGCAATGTTTTCCACCCTTTATGTCTGACCTCATCTGAGAACAAGCTGAGGTCCAGTTTTACCTGTGCTAACAACCAGTGGCACACTGCAGCTATAGCTGTTACCATCTGTCCTATTTGGGTAGTAATTTTTATTCAAGACTTTACAGTGTTTGCAATGAATACAGCAAGGCTTTAAGTTCTGTTTCTGTGGTGGGAGAAATGCCACGTTGCTCCTCAGCAGGTAGCTTTAATTAGCATCACTTTACAAAGGGTGACTGGGAAGGACCAAAATGCCAACCATGTGCTCTACTGCCAAGTGCAGTGATCCTAATTCTGGTAAGCTGCTTGACAGCACAAGATACAAGTTTGCAGCATAAACAGCATTACAAAACTGGACCATTTTAAAGATGTTTTCCTGAAAGTGGTGCCAAGAAAAACAGTAACTCGAATGGAGCAGGCACTACTGGTCATGACTCTTAACTCATCTGGTGCATTTAGCATTGCAAATAAACATGTAAAATGAGCAAAGAGCATCTTTTACCTTTTCTACTACCATGTTTTTCTTCATTCTGTGCTACAGAAACACAAGATACTTCTTTCTGACTAGACAAGTTTGTTTCTTGTTCAGGAGTTGAAGTATCACCCTGGCCACTGAGTCTCCTCTTCTTTGTCAATGGTTCTTCTCCCTCAGATTTCATACTGGGGTTGGGTTGGTGAAAGCAACAACTTTGTGTGTAGTTATCAAGATGCCAATTAGAGTTCTGAAACAGTCTCCAAGGTCCAAAAAATGGAGGGAATCTCCAGTTGGCCGAAAAATCAGCTGAAATAGGGAGTGGAAAGGAGGCCCAGGGAGGATAGTGCCCGGCCCATCTCATGCAGCTGGAAAGTGGGCTGTTCAAGGTGAGTATCTGGGAGCCATTCCAGTGGGCCATGCAGTCTCTGCCCAGCCTCTGCACATGGCGGGGCAGCATGGAGGGTCTACAAAACAAAGCACAAGTGTCACTACTGGCACACAACCACATCAGCCTGGAGAAAGCTGTGGAGGCAAAGTCATCCTGGTCAGGACTTACACAAGATACATCTTCTCTACAAGCTAATGCACACAAGATATTCAAATATTTATATACAAAGTATTTATCTAAATCTTCTGCAAAATGGGACTTTATAAAGTAATCTTGCATCCTCTCCCCCCCAACCCCATCAGATTTACAAGTGCTATTTAATGTCCAAACCCTATCCATCCCAGTAACTATTTACAAGTTATTTTATGCCTTGTTGAATTCAAGTGTTGGATCTTCCAAGTGCTCAGAGGAATGACCTTTACAAAAGGTCATTTTTTCATGCTGCATTAACTTTATCATAAGGCTATTTGTAAGGAATGAGAAGACCACTTTCCTGTAAGCATTCAGAACTTTGTTTGGAAAGCCATTGATTTGGCTCAAATCCCATTGCTAACACAAAAAGGAAATAAAGGTACTAAATCTCAAGGAATCACTAGCACCAGCTTAAGACTAAATCTGTATTCTTATTTCTTTCCCAGGAGAGCAAGCCTCAGCTCATCAACTAAAGCCATGAAAAAAGGTGAGTTTTTATTTTTCTTTAGAAGAAGAAAGAAATCTGTCTCAACAAAATCACGGGAAAGAAGGCTGAGTGACAATAATATCTCAGCTTCCTCACTGTTTTAAATAAGCTGTATTTTGAGCTTATAAGCAAAAGATAAAGCTTGGTATGCCCGAAGTTGCACTGAAGTGAGAACTTCCCTGCTGCCATTCAGACGAGCAAATAAGCAGAAATACAGAATCAGTGAATCACAGAACATGCTGAGTTGGAAGGGACCCGCGAGGATCATCGAGTCCAACTCCTGGCCCTGCACAGGATAACCCAAAACTCACACCATGTGCCCGAGAGCATCACCAAAGGCTCCCTGAATTCCATCCAGCTTGGTGCTGTAACACTTCCCTGCAGAGCCTGTTCCAGCGCCCAGCCACCCTCTGGTGAAGAATCTTTTTCTAATATCCAGCCTAAACAGCTTCAGGGCGTTCCCTCGGGTCCTGTCCCCGGGTACCACAGGGAGAGATCGGGGTCTGTCCCTCGCCCTCCCTCCATGAGGAAGCTGCAGACTGCCGTGAGATCTCCCTCAGCCTCCTCCAGCTTGAAAATGACCTCGGCTGCTCCTCGCAAAGATCCCCCTCGAGGCCCTTCAGCATCTTCACTGCCCTCCTTTGCACACCCTCGAATCACCAATACAACTTTCAGCAAAACCCGCTTGTCCTCAAACAACCCTTTTCCGCCAACAGCGCACCGGATGTGGCCGGGCAGGCACAAAAACAAAACCCCCGGACCCCACAGCATTACTATGGAGCCAAAAGAAGCATCACTCCTTTACAACCCGCCCCTGGACGCCTGATTTACAGAAAAGCACTGGGCCTTTAGGCCCGCAGCCCGGCGGCAGAAC
>VXBS01007401.1:620816-645424 GCA_013400255.1 Sitta europaea
TGTCCTGAGGGGTCCGGCCTGTCCGGAGGGGTCCGGCCTGTCCGCAGGGGCCCGGCCTGCCCGGAGGGGCCCGGCCTGCCCGGAGGGGTCCGGCCTGTCCGGAGCGGTCTGGCCTGTCCAGCGGGGTCCGGCACGGGCAGCAGGGAGGCTGCTGCTCGTGTTCGGGGAGCTGCTGTGGTGCTGGCTTTGATGAAAGCTCCGGCTGTTCTCTTAGAGCTCCCTCTGTTCTCTTAGGGAAATCCCTCACCTTCTTCTCTCTTCCACTTCCCTATTAAACCAGAAAAGGGAGGCAGGTAAATATGTGGAGATAAGTTCAAGAGGAGTGAACCTCTTTACTGAGAGCATCAGAAGGTGTCACAGAGAGACAGTTTCTTTAAATGACCCGTAGTTACTGCAGCTGTAGACATCCTGCCTATGAAAGCAAGGTATGCTTATAAGCACCCTCCTCTTGATTCAAAGAACACAGCATTCTGTATATGTATAGAGATTGTTAACCTATGATCGGTTTGTATGACTTGTAAAATTAAAAAAATATTAAAAAAATTTTGTCATCTATCCGTTTGTCCATCTACCTATCTGTCTCTCCAAGTTCAAGCACAAATACGGGACAAATACATTTAAACTGTTCTTTTTAGTCTAATACAATTTAATATTTGTGAAGAGGAAAAAAAAGAGTCGCTTTCGCCTATGATACTGCAATTTAGAAAGCCTTTCCTGAAATAGATGCAGAGAGGAAAACAGTGCCATCACATCTTTCTGCAGTTGCCCAAGTGTGTGTGTATACTGAAGAGTTGTGTCAGTGAAGTAAGGACTAATTGAATGAGCCAGGACTTCTACTGCTTATTTTGCTCTGGTGCTTTGTTCTTATTGTCTAGAGCCACTTTAATTTCTCTGTGATATTTTGGTCTATCTAGAATTGTTCGTAATCAAGTTGTGGCTAACTCTCTGGGGATGTCATTGTCACTCCTTGTCCCATAAATTGTAGGTGCTCTGGTGCCTTTCCAAGCAAGGCAGTGCAGAATCAGGTGGTGTGCTTGATTTAGCACAGAGCAAGGAGCTGACCAGTCTGTGAGCTGTCCAAATTCAACTGACCTAACCAGAGATCATTAGTTGTTTGCAGTGTTTTGATAGCTAAAATCGTCAGAGTGAAAAATTATTTCGTTTTTTTTTGCAGCAAAGTATGTTTTGGACTCAGAAGTGTAGAAATATAGATAACTTCTGTTCCAGCAGGGCTCTGTCTGTTAGTCTCTTGTGTAGTACTTGAAGTGTGGATTTGGGAAATTGAATAAAATGATTGAAAACGGATTCAGTGTACATATCAGGCCCCCTTTCTGTTCCTGTCCTGTTCCTCCCTGCTGTTGCTGCCATGATCTGGCTCCATGGTTGATATCACAGCACTCCAGCTGTATTTGCTGAGCATCAGCTCAGCAACTTTGGGGGACCGCCAGGAAAAAAGTGAGGTGGACCTTCCCAGGTTGTGTTATCATCCTGGCTGACATCTGGGGTAGCCAGTCTGTGGAGATCTGTGGTTCCTTAGTGTGCTGTGTGAGTGAATCCTTTGTGAAATGAAGTTAAAGGAGCTTTCTGTTTCAATGTAATGTAGATAAATAATCGTGGATTACAGAACACCTTTCTCATTTTTTAATTTTTAATTAAAATTTATTTAAATTAAATTTTAATTTAATTTTTTAATTTTTAGTGTGTCCTAAAAATCTGGCCCAAGGCATAACCACCCATGCAGTGTCTAAGGGGAGGGTCTATCATTATTGCAGCTTTTTTCTTAAATGTTTTGTTTGTATAGCAGAGAATATACATTTTATTTACTTGTAAACTGTAACGTAATTGTAAATGCAGAAAAGAATAATTGAATATTGGCTTTTAAATACCCATTTCCAAATGCTAAGAAACAGATAGATATTAGCAAGTCGTGATATGAGGAGTGTTCTTTAATGATACCTGAAAATATAGACCTCTAATAAAAGTTTAGAGAATTTGGAAGATTACAGTTATTAATGCTAATTAAAATTCTAATGAATGATGTTGGATATCTGCAGGTCAGATGAAGAATGGGATCATCTGAAATACTTTTCTTGATGTCGAGGATCCTTGTAGGATCTCTGTTTTCAGAGTCTTGTGCAGTAATTACACATTGTTTAGCTAATTACTGGGTATCCTAGTGATATTTTTGAAAATAGGTTAAAGTTGCTTGTGTTACAGATTTGCAGAAGGAACGGGCTGCATTGATCCTTGTGGCAGGATTAGTACATGGAAAATTTAGGGGGTTGGGTCATCTTTGTGAAGTTTCTAGGTTGACTATAGGTTGGATGGGAGGGGCAGACCCCTTCTGAGACCGACCTTCAGAAAAGAGTATGAAGAACAAAGTAGGACAGCACATAAATTATTACATCCTGACTTAAAGCTGGCATGGCTGGGAGAGAGAGGAGGCGGTGTAACATAAGAACAAGTGTGAAACAGGGCCTCTGGGTTTTATTCCAGATTCTTACTAACTGGCTGGGTAATTACTCATCTCTCTGGGTCTCCTTCTGCCCATCTGGTAACTTACCTAGCTGCCAAAACTGTTGCAAGGCTTTAACTAAAGGTGAACTGCAAAGCAAAGCAGTTGGTGTCTGCCCTTTGGTGTTCTCTGTGATGTGTAGCCATGCCTGTGATATTTTCTTCCCCCAGCTCTACAGACTCCTTGCATCAAGTATGCCAGCTATTAGAAAAGGAGGTTAGAATTATTTCACCAATTGTACTTATGAACTGCCTGGTAGTGAATGAAAGAGCAACAGCCACCAAGGTTGACATTTGGTAAAGTTGCCAAATGTTAGATTACTCAAGAGTGAGCAAATGTTGAGAAAGGTTTTATCAATGTAGACTACGCTGGAAGAAGAGGACTTTGGTGTGCAAGGTGAGAGAAAGAACATAGAGCTGTGAAGGAAAATGTTTCAGGTCTTTTGGGAGATTGCTAGAGAAGGAAACCCTTCTCTTTCCCATCTTGTCTCCTCCAAAACGCGTGAGAGATGAGTGGCTGGGCTGTAGTAAACGGATGGTACAAAATCTGGGAGGCTTTGGCAAGGATTCTTGCAAAGTGGAAGGGAGGAAGAGAGCTGAGTTAGTGGGAAATACAAGAGGGCTGCTGTTGTCACTTAGCCAGACGAAGGTGTGCATTCGGTGCTTCCATGCGGGAGCAGCAGCTGCGCGGTGCCTGCGGTGCGGCGGGCCGGGCCGGGGGTCCCTGGGGAGCAGGGGCTGGGGGCTCCCTGCGCTTCCTTCCCTGCACCGCCTCTCCAGGGCATCAATTATTCCGGGGTGTGGCGCTGAGCACAGTCCCAGTTGCATTAAGAATGCCCTATTTTGCTCCAGCTAACAATAGAGTAATTATTTTGTTAAACAGCTTTGGCTCTTGCGATGAAGGATATACTGACTTGCACGAGGTAATTGCAGTTATGAATTAAAGATGGGTCTGTTTGGTTTGTGTGTTTGTGGGGATATGCTTTTACTGCTGTTTATAAGACCAGGACAAAACTTGGATTGCACAGGCTTTTGTGATCAATATTTATTTAAAGAAAAAATAACCCTTGACGAAATACAGGCTTCATTACGGTGTGCAGCCAAGCCTGATTTTCACTGCAATTTTCCCCTGGACAAAGTAATTTTTAATTAATTAGGCCAAGAGTTTTTAAGAAGAAACAAATACACAAGGATAGTCAGATGTGTCTGCACTCTGGTGATTGTAAGTAAAGTGGAAATACTGTCTTACTGAATAAAAGTCCTCACATTCTCAGTGAGGTTGTGTGCAGCTTATATTAAGCCAAGTAGCCTTAGTGAGCTCCTCTTACTGGGAGTAATGTGGCCCTAATATGAATTAATAGGATGAGACTGGAAAGCTGATGGGAGATGTGCTCTATGTAGCTGTGTTTTGAGAGATGCCTTTTGTGCCATTCTGCCTAGAATGTGTGGCTATCTTTATGTGTGATCACGACTGACTGCTGCTGGAATCACTCACGGTGTTGTCTTTGGCTGTTAGACTTCTCTAAAACTACGTGAAAACTTTCTGAGTGCACAGGACCGTGCAGCTGTTGGCCTTTTTCCAGATTTTTCTCTTCAGCAAGGAATCGTTGTATGTTACTCTTTAACTTCCAAATTGAAAATCCAAGGACTTATGTGGTTTCATTTTTGTTTTGCTTTTCAGATTGTTTCAAGGAAAAATCCAGAGGATGTCCAGGAGGTAACAGTTTAAACTTGTGCTAATATCTTTATGTATCACCCTATGCCTTTTGAAGCATCTTTGATGTAATTTAGCAGTTTCTGTATGTTTTGTCATTGTAATTGAGCTAACAATTTCTGTATGTTTCCATTTGTCTTTAGCTTTCCTAGTTAAAAACAGTAGCTAGTGTAACATGATGCATTTCATCCCTCAGTGATGAATGGTGACTTGAAACAAAGTCTTAGGGAGTAAAGTGCCTTTTGATGACAAAACTGCTTTGATAACTTTACAAGCTCTTTTCTCAGGGCTGGAATTGGCAAATTGATGGTTACTTAACTCCTACTGGTAAAATTAGAGATCAGTCTAGAATTTAAGTCTTAGGTCTCAGCTGTAGGTACTCTTTTCCTCTTTAACCAATACTTCACTGAAAAGCCTACACCATTACTGTCTGTTAGTGAAGAGGGAGAATGGAGGAGTCTAGGAGTCTCTGAGAGAGATTAGATTGCAAGACAAATAGATTATGCCTATCTCTTTGAGGCTACTTTCGTATTTTCCAGTGATATACTTTGACAAAACTTTAAAATCGCTTATTTCCTGCCTCTGCTGAAGAGTGTATGAATAAGAGTCTGCTCTATTCTTGTGCCTCTTAAATACCTCAAAAGTCTCTCATAGGAGTCATTTATTGAGAGAGAAAAATGCACCATGTGTGCATGCATTGTGGATTTTTTTTCTTTTTAATTAAGAAACCTTCCCCCCCCACACTCCCAATTTTTTTTTTTCCCTGGACTAATGACTTGGCCTGTACCTATGTACATATACTATGTACCTGCAAAATCTTCCCTCAAAAGCACAACCTTATGGCTTTTCAGACATTGTGTAATGCATGCATATGTTCAGTTTCTGGTGCAGTCTCTTACTCCAGTTGAGCAAAACCTGCATAGTTGATGAAAGAGCTCATAACTGAATTAATTGCATCTCTGTGGTCAAACATGAATTACTGATTAGTGGCTTGGCAGAGGTGAGAATTGGCTAATACATCTAACACTCCTGTACTGCATCCTTCTTTGAAATCTTAAGAATCAGGCAAGCATGAGCATTTGTGCTTTTTGCATTTTTAAAAAAAATCTCTAGGAGATTAAAATCACCTATCAGAGTCAGAGATGATCATGGATCTAGTTTAGAACTGCATTACTGTAGTTTGTAGCTTGATGTTCACCTTTTCCAGGGAGACTCCTGAATTGAACCTATCCATGAGCATATTCTGCCATTACCTTAATCTTCATTTGTGAGGAAAAGCACTTTATAAGAGCTGTTGATGAGTCCATTCATCAGAAAAATATGTTGTAAGTGTCTTTCAGCTAGAGTATTGCATGAATTTGTGTTAAGTAGTTTTGACACAATAGCAAAACCATACCTTTCACTTGTTGCTTAGATTCGTGGCTGTAGGTTACCCATGCAGAGTTTCACATGCTTTAGACATTAAGAGGACATAAATATGAGATGAATTTCTTGATAGTTGCTATATTAATTATTCTGCATGTGATAGCATGTTAGGTGTGGGGTGATTCTGTTATGAGCATTATCTGAAAATAGTTGGTTATTACAAGCAATCTCCCAGATGGTAGTTTCCATGAGGGGGAATTGTAGTCAGAAACCCCCATATGCTGTGAGCTTTTCTCTTACGTGGCTTCTTAACAGTAAAAAAAGAACTGTGGGCAGCCTTTGATAGAAAAAGAATATCAGCCCCTAACCTGCTCCCACTGAAAAAAAATGTACCTCACTTTTCCAGAATGCTTGATGGGGAATTCAGTGGGAAATTTTGTGCACACAAGCACCCTGTTGCTTTAGGATCTGTCTCATGCAAGCCATTTCCCACATCCATGTAGGAGCACCTAGCTGTGCCTGCCTCCTCCTCCAGGTCTCTCAATGCCACTGCTGTGATGTTAGTGCATTTTTACATGTGTGCAGCTGCTCATAAGGCTGTGTGCTGTGGCCCCAACTGCCCCTGCCAGTTTTCTGTCACCTCTTTTGGCTGCCCTTTGGGATACAAGCCTTTGCCACAGCACCTCTCCCACTGCAGCCAGTTGGAACTCAGTGTTATCCCAGCTGTTGTTGGGGCAGGAAGGGAGAGAACCTTGCAAGGGCTTCCCTCTCAAAGGAATGAAAGAAATCAGTGGGAAGTTTTGTGGGTGGGTGTTGGTAAATAGGGGTTAGTGGCCCTAACTTTAATGTCCTTGCTTCTAGGGACTGATGGTGGCAATGTGGTGTGTAAGGCAATTGCATCTAGGGTAGTCCTGTGGGGTTTTTCATTTTCATTTAGGAGAAAGGCTTATTCACTGTGGAACAGATGAGCTGCAGGAGTTACTAGAGATCTACTGGCTCTCACCCTGACAAGCACCTTATTGCATTACAAGTCCAACATATGTTTTATGATATACTTGCTGTGCTTTGTTGGACCTCAAAGGATGTGTCCTTCCTCCAAATCTAATTTCTAATGAGGATGTTGGAGTGGGAACTTTGCTAACTCTGCTGGGCCACATGCATGCAAAGGCATGTTTTCCATGAGCTTCTGAAAGGTTTTAGGATAACCTTGGCTGCTTTTGCTATGCAAGTTACTTAGGGATATTTATTTTTTTTTCCTCTTGACTATTGAGTGATCAGTTGTAGCAGTGAAAAATGATGCTTTTTTAGTGGAATGAAATCTCATGCTCTTATTTTCTGGCAGCTTTTCATGTTGTCTCTAAGTGCTGACAATACAGTAACTTAATGTTTAAAGAATTCACCATCTTAAACAGTTTTGTGTTCTATATGCACACTGCTCAAGAAGTGCTAATCATCCACTCTCTGCCTATTGGATTAGATAAAAATATAGCATTGAAAAAATATTATTTCTGATAGAAAAATGACTAGTTTGCCTTCTTGAGATTCCTCATTTGTGTGTTGCACTTCACTGAGTACCAGCTGTAATTAAGTCATGAAAATGTGTGCCAATAAGGAAGTCTGAATCAGGACTGCTGGTTCCAGTACAGCTAAATTTATAAGGTGGGTAGAGTGATGCCACACTAAAGCTTTGCATATCCACTGTTAACAATCCTCTTTCCTTTTATCTGCATTGTTCTGTAGGTAGGGCTTGCATCTGGTGAATCTTAGAAGGCCTCTGATTGCAGTATTAAAAAAAAAAAAACAAACACAGAAATGCTCTAAATCTAAATATTTGCTTAGCTCTTATCTGGTTTGCTTGAAAAAAAAATTCAACTTTTTGAATTATGGTTGCTCACGAGAAGGCAACCTGATAAATCATTCAGAAGCATGTGGAATATTTAAAGTTGTGGTTAGTTGTATTAAGTTAATTGAGACCTTTGACTGGTGCAACTGTGGAATCAACTGCTGAATGCATGCACTCACTTTGTTTTTTTCCCTTTTGTTCTATTTTAATCACTTTACATTTGTGTTGGGGTTTATTGTGATGGCTTAGTGAGTCTGACCAAAAATGAGGTCAGGATATAAAACAATCTTAGTTAATATCTTTTCATCCTGATAACAAATCCAGCAGCAGTCTAGTGAATGTTATAGTTTCCTTCTTTCATGGATTTGAGTTTCCTACTGGGTTCTCCTCCTTTCTTGAGTGGAAAGAATGGGAAGGAAGGAGGATAAGGTAGATACCTGACTGGGAGATGACTACTTTCTGGAAAGACTAGATCAGGAACAGCTGGTAAAATGAACCAATGACATCTTTGTATTGGTGAGATGGAGTTTTTATCTAGATTACAAAAGGATCATAGTCTCTTTTTTTGTGTTATTACAAAAAACCTTTTAAAATGGGGGCTTGCATTTCCATCTGATCAACACTTTTTACATACCCAACCTAGGAGCTGTTTTCTAGTCCTGCATGCTTAATGCATTATCCCTAAAAATCCCTTGCTTGTATTGTGATTTCTCTTCCCTGGTTTTCTCTCCTGCTGCTGTTTCCCCACCCCTGCAGCTGCAGGCACAGTGTGCTGTTAATGCTGGCTGGTGCACCTCTCCTGTTCAGCATTTTTTCCTCCCTTGCTGGCTCCCTGGGTAGGCCTGGATCTTGGAGTGACTGAAGCAGTGCTGCCTTTGCCCTCCTTTCAGCTTTTAATCAGTTTTCTTCTATGCACTGTAGTGTTGTTAGCCAAAATGTGGGTTGGGGACAGATAATGACTTTTTTTAATGCTTGTTACAGCTGGCAGTTCATAGTGTATATTTTTGTTAAACAAATCTGCTGAAGTTACTGGTCTGATGTGATTAAACCAGTGTGTTTGTGCTGTGATGTAACATGAACAATGAACTTTACTAATAATTTTTCTTTGGTTTCTGTTCTTCAGATAGTCGTTTGGAAGAGATACAGTGACTTTAAGAAACTGCACAAAGACCTTTGGCAAATTCATAAAAACTTATGCAGACACACAGAGCTCTTTCCACCTTTTGCCAAAGCAATAGTGTTTGGTAAGCATAATTTCTTCCTGACCTGCTGAAATTCTTTGATAACTCAATATCTATAAATGCATCTTGGTTTTTTAGCTGGATGGAAAATTTTCCTTGTGCTTTTACTGCTCAACTTGTAGGTGTGCTGGTATCATAATTTGATATGTTTCATTATTTTTGTAATGTATAAGAGTTATGTCCTTGTCTCCATGTTAGACATAGTAGCTGAGATATTTTTTGATATATATGTTCTGTATCTTTACAACATACATTCCCTGCTTTCAGGGACATAAAGTCTATATTAGCTTTGTGAACAGCACTTGAACAGCAACAAAATATTTATATATTAAAAATCTGGCAGATTTTTAGTGATGAGCTGTATTAGAGTATTAAATGGTTGTTACAGAAAAGAAAAAAAATTATGGGAATTTGATTGCAATTGTCAGTTTTATCTACCTAGGCTTTTGAGATCAGTTTTACATGTTTGACCAAAACAATCTGCAGGAGAAACAGGTGACAAACAGGAATTAGCTCTGCAGGTGTGAACTTCATCCTGATGTATGTCCTCCTGAAGGAGCTGTAGGTGCCTTCCAGTGCAGTGGTGTGATTCTATGGAATTCCACCTCCCACACTGCCATTAGCAGTGCTGTGTTTATAAAATCACCTTCTTTTAGCCTGTGTTCTTTGGGTTCAGCACAAACTGTGCTATGTTTTTGGGGTACATTTATATATTTTTTTTTTCTGTGCATTTTGGTGAGGTTTTCAGCTTCTGAGGTGTTTTTGGGGAGGCTTATCAGACCATAAGGCATTTTGGGCTTACTAAAGCCTTTTTATGGTGTTTACAATTGTTTTAGTTTGGTAGTTTAGGGGTTTTTTTCTGCTTTGTTTTGTTTTCTTAATTACCATTCAGTCTGTGTTTCTGGTTTCTCTATGCACCTTGTGTGGGGTTTAGTGTCCAGGATGTTTGGTGGTTTTTTTAAATGCCTCTGCCATATGCTTTTGTTTCTGCTCTGGGGTTTCTGTGTGTTTTTTGGTGTGGGTTTTGGCTCTTACAGTGTTATCCCAGCATGTTTGGCATTACTGCAGTGGTATGTGTTTGGCATCTTTTGGCATGAATTTCCAATGTGCTCTTTTATTTTGCTAAGCTTTTTGTACTTTTAAAAAAATGCCTTTTCTTTCTTAAGCATTGCTGCAGCATTGCTTTCCATTGCCATGTGTTTCAAATATGTTTTGGTGGTTTTTTAAGCACTTTGGGGTTTTTTTTAAACACTTCAGCATGGATTTGCCTTTTTTTTTTTCCTTTTGCATCCTGCTGCCACATTTTTTTTCCTCCCATATTTTTAGCATTTTTAGTGTTGAGCTTGTTTGGCATTTTTTTGCCTCACCTCTAATTCATGCTTTATGTGTATTTGCAGTTTCCATGTGTTGTGTCTGGTTTTTTTTTTTTTTTGCCATACATGTTTCTGCATGGTTTGGATGTGTTGTGCATGTTTTAGCACCCAGACAGTATTTGGGTTTTTTGGGTGTGTATCTAGAGCTGATTTTTGCAGGTTTTCTTTGTGTGGCATTTTTTAGCAGTGTTGGGCAGTCATCTAGAGGCTCTTTCCCAAATTTTCTGTGTGCCTCTGGTGTGTTTTAGCACCCAGCATGTTTCACATTTGTTGGTCTGCATTTATGAAGCTGAATTCTGATGCAGATTTTATGGTTCTCTGTGCAGAGCTGGGTGGAATTCCTGATTTAAATTGTATTTCACATCAGCCAAATTGTACCCAAATTTTATGAATTTTATTTGTGCTGATTTGATATGAAGTTGGAAGTGGGGTAAGTTTTGGTGCTCTGTCAGAGCATGGGCAATGATGGTTAAATAAAGCATGTAGTATTAGTTTTGTTCTGGGATTATTTTAAATCTGATTTACAGAGTAGGGTTCTCACTGGGCAAATTATTTACAAAGCTAGTATTTGCAAAGCATGATTAAATTTCAGGTAGGAGATATGATAGCTATTCATAGAGGGGTAAAAGAAAATCAGGGTAGAAGAGAGTACAGGTGTCTAATATCTTAAATTATTTAAAATTGCTATAAATGAAAATTAACTGTTTTTACATTAGCTCTGTAAGCAAGGGAAAAATTGAGTGAAATCCCTTCTGAAAAGCATCATTCTTCTATTGTATTTAGTGAACAAAAGTGACTGAGAGAGAAGGAAACCCACAGAAACATTGTGTGTGGTTATTTATTAAAAAGCTCTTTGAAATTAAAACTAAACAAAACCAAACCCCACTACATTAAATGAAACTGAGACAAGAAAGAATACAGGAAAATGGAGGTAATGTAAAAGCAAATTTGAAGTGATTGGTACACAGCTGAAAGGAGCAGCCTTATCTGACTCTCCAATTTAAGAACTATTTTTGCATTTGCAACATAAAATTTTACTGTGTTACAATTCCATCACAATTGCACACATAGTAACCACCATATGATTTAATTTAAAATAAAAATACTAAGTTTTTTTGGTTTTTTTGTACTAGAGATAAAATCCAACCTTAATAGATAACAAGGTTTTGATAAACTCGTTTTCAGTCCTGTTCTGATAGTGGTGACCTGCAAGGTCCATCTCTCAAGATCTTTTGTTTCCATGCTGCTTTCATGGACCATTTCTGCAGTGTTGCTTCCCTGTGGTGATGTTACAATTGCTGCAGCTTTTAGTTTCTAATTAAACTTGTGAGTAGAATTGCTGGCAACTGGTGGATTTTTAATTTTTTTTTTTTTTTTGATACCTGTGCTTTAAATCATGTATGTGCCTACTGTTTGCAGAGGGTGCAAAATGGACATTGGTGGTTCTGACAGTTGAACTTAGTTGTAGCAGAAGTGTTAAACCTGAGGAGCATCTCCAGTTCAGCATTCAGAGTTTCAGGGGATGGTGTGGAGGACTGAGATCTATTTAAAAACAAATGTGTCATGCTGTGCTTCCATATTTCATGCACCTAAAGACTTGCCACAAAATGTCTGTATTTTTATGCTGTTGCAGTAGAGCTGCTTGTATCAAAGCAGAAAACTTGCTATGGATGGGAAAAAGAAATTATCCTGACTTTCTCTTTACTTCACTTGGACGTTTCCCACTTGTTTTATAGGAAAAACCTCAGTGAACTTGAGCATGGAAATCTTAAATGCCCTAACATATCCAGCTGCTAAAATTATGATACCTATATCTGGGACATGATTGCTGTCCTATGCTAATATGCATCAACATATTTTTCTTCAGTATTTTCAAGCTACTTCTTTGTTATTGTTGGACACTTGTAAGTATTTCCATACATGGCATTTTACCAAAATAAGAGTAAATCTGCATATGTTTTATCTAGCAACTGCAGAAATGTACTCTAGTATAAAAAATACTACACCCCCCAACCCACCAAAAAAGAAACAAACCCCCCCAGATACTGATAACTTGCTGGCAGTGAGGCAGAAAGATGATTTACATTATAAAGCTCACATAAGGATGCCCTTTGTAATTGAAGACACTGAATGAAGTAATATATTTATGAATTTGGTATTGTGTACAGTAGGAAGTCTTGTGAGAAACTAACTGAAACATGAACACATGCTTTGCTGGGTGTTTAGTTGTTCAGGTCTGCTCCACAAAATTAATTGTGGATTCTTTTTACAGGAATTTACATTTGGTTTTTATGTAAATAGGAAATTTTGGATGGATCATGGCTAGAAGAGTAACAACTGTGTTATGTGCTAAAGTTGTAGTTGACACTTCCTAAAAATATCAGAAAGAGGTGATCCCTGTAAGGAAGTTTGTGCAAGTCTGAGAATTGTAAAGACTAGCAGAAATAATGTTGATTTAGAATGATAGTCCTGTAGAAATGTTTGAAGAGTCAGCTAGCTGGCTGTGTAAGCCCCTTTGAGCATTTCCTTGAGAAGAGTGATAATGAAAGTGTTGAGCAATACAACATTGCTTGAAAGTATGAAAAAAGGAGAAGGAGCAAGGAGTTAGGCAGGGTTGCCTGGGAATTAAACTGCCAGCAGGATGCCAGGAGGTCTGTGAACTGAACCAGTACTGAATAATGTTCTTCCTTCCCCTAAAGCCCTCTACTTCTAGAAGCAGTTTTCCTGATAGTGTATCATGATGCTAATGGGCTGGAAAATGTGACAGTGACTAATGTTTCAACAGCTCTGTTCAAACATGTATTTTTATTTTTTTTTAGCTCAGCTTCCTAAGAAACTAAGGCTTGTGTAATTATGCTGTTAGAAAGTCAAACTCCTTTCTGATGTAGCTAATATCAGCTGAATTTGAGAGTGAAGCTGGCTGCAAATGGAATTATACTTCTGCAGAATCTGTGAAATGGTAGCTGAGAAAGGAGAGAGCGTGTGTTGTGGTGCTGCTGAGGGCCAGGCAGGCTCAGCTCATCCCTCTGGGGTTTGCAGCTGCCTGGCAGTCAGTGAATGCACCCTGGTCAGCCTGGCAGGCTGCTGTGCCCTGTCTGTGCTCACTGGAGAATTTGGAGTGTTGTGCTGTGATCATTTTGGACATGCCAATAATGGAGAAGAGGTGGGTAGGGAAAACTCGTTTTTATTGAGTTTGATGAAATGAAACAGGGAGAGATTCTTGAGAAATGAGGAAAAACATCTTACAGAATTTCTTTCTTGCGAAAGTTTTCTGTTTCTGGTATTGTTAGGTGTTCACTTCTTCCCAATTGTTTCTCTCCTGCATTGTAATAGCCTTCCTGGGAATTTGTAGATTCGTTTAGCTGGCCCATGCTGCTGTGCTTTGCCAAGGGAAATTGTTTTTCTTTCCATGATGTCCAATTTTGCATGGAATGAACCAAGAGCCCTAAGGCACCCCCAGTGTTGCTCTGAAGACTGAGGAAGTTTGGTGAGCAGTTTAATAGGGCCTGATTTCAGTGTTACCCCTCACTGTGGTAGCATTGCTTTTGCCTCCTTTCTGCTTGCTTGTTGCTCACTCTTTTGTGGAGCTGCTCCTGTTTGTACAGCTGAAACTGCAGGGTGGGCAAGGCACGGAACCAGTCCAGCTGAAAATTAGCCCAATGATGGCTTTTCTTTTCTTTCATGGGAAAAATAAGCCCCAAAAGCTTTGTTTGTGATCTTGTGAGTATGTGCGTGTCTTTTTAGTTTTATTTTCTTTTTTCTGATACCGCATGGGCAGGAGCTATTTACTTGAAGAATTTCTGGAAAGAATCCTGCTTTGATACTTTCTTCTGGGATTATTTTTTTGCTTGCTCTAAGTATAAATGAATTTTGCTTTTGTATTCAATGTTTCTTTTGTCCTCTTCAAAGGTTAATGCCATAGAGCTGTCACAGGTGGTTCTTATTTTTCTGGTCATGCTGTTACAGCAGTACTGTTTCTTGAACTTGTCTTCCCTGTCCTTTTTTCCCTTCTGTATAGCTGTTGCAATATCTGTTCTATTCTCCTCCAATTATTACTGTTAACCTCTGCCCTTTTTCTTTTGTAAACTTGTAACTATTTCAACAACAAAGTGATGTTGATCTAAAAAGCTAAAATAAGTTGCGAGCAATTGTGAAGGATGTGAATTTAAGGTAGCAATCCAAGGGTTTTCTCCTGAGAAGCAAATCTCTTCAGGTGAACCATGGGATTGTTTTTTAAGTGTGTTTTTTTCTAATTGGAATGTTTTGGGTGCTGGGTAGAGAAAAAGGAAGGTTCATACATTTTAGTAAATGAGCTGCTTCCCAGCTCTGTTTACCTCTTGAATCCAGAAGGAGACGATACCCTGCCTGCATGGAGCTACTTCAGAGGAAAGCTTCAGTGCCTGGTAGCAGGGCTTCACCATCTCCCCATCACTTTGTCTCCTCCATAAATGGCACCTTGGAATTGAAGATCTGTTTGGGGGCTTTTAGCAATACTTTGTTTACAGCCCGCTCGTGTCGTGCGTTGTTCTTGAGAACACGCGAAGATTGCTCAGCTCCTTCCAGGATTTGGGCCGTAATCAAGGCTGACACTGACTGGCATATTGTCAAATTGTGCATGTATCATTTATTGTCAGATAACACTGGACACCCGTTAGTGTCTCTTGGCTAATCAAGAGTGTTGCCTCACATATTCTTACGATGAGAGGGCGAAGGATTCTTGTCGTAGCTGCCAGCTTTCATCACCCGAGCGGATCGCAGAAGACGGCACTCTAGGGACAATTGAGAATAGGAAGTTTGAAGATTTCCTATGTTCTCCTGAAGCATTGGAGTGACTTTCATAGACTCAGGGCATTGTCTCCAGAAGGTTGCTTTTGTCTCGTTTGTTTTCTCTCGTTGTAGTTGTTATTGCAAAAGAAATGTGTAGTTATTTCTGACACTGTCAATCTATGTGTCTGTTCCAGGGCGATTTGACGAAACTGTGATTGAAGAAAGAAGGCAATGTGCTGAAGATCTCTTGCAGTTTTCTGCCAATATCCCTGCTCTCTATAACAGCAAACAGCTGGAAGAGTTTTTTAAGGTTGGTTAGAATTTGCAGAAGTATTTGCTTCTTACTGACATGACTGAAGTGTAGTGCTGATTGTGCTTTGCTTTATAAACCATGGGACGACCGTGAGCTGGTCTGACATGCTTCCTGAAGGGACTGGGAGTTTTCTGTTCCCTCTGGGAATGTGGCTTTAAAAAAACCCCATGCCACACCTCTACAAGGTGGAAAGTTTTACAGGAACTTCAGGTGAAGAGATTTGAATTTATTTTTTTTTTAATTGAATGATGAGCAAAACTTGTGATGACGAATTCCAGTGGGAAGCAATAAAAATATTATCACTGTTCCTATATTTTCAATAGGTGTTTGTAGTTTCAAACCAAAGGAGTAAGGACTGTTTACAGTGTTTCCTTATGGTCTTTTGTGGACTCAGGTTCACAGCAAAAAATTTGGCTTGTAACTAGTCCAACATGCTGCTTGTACAGTGTTGTGAGAACCAGCCTCCAATAACAGATTTTAGGACAGTACATTGATATGGACTTCCTCTTTATTACAGCTGAAGCAGTTTCTTATCAATAGTTCCTTCAAATCTCTTTATTTTCAATAGCTTAGTCTAATGTTCTGCAAGCTCATAAGCATAAATTTACATGTACCCATGATAATAAATCTCTGGAATTAAGGAAATGTTCATCTGTCTGAAAAGGGGTTTAAGCATATTAAAGTGTTTAGTTTATTTAAATGATATATATGTGCAAGAGCAAAATTCTAT
Organism: Sitta europaea; assembly: GCA_013400255.1. NCBI lineage: Eukaryota > Metazoa > Chordata > Aves > Passeriformes > Sittidae > Sitta > Sitta europaea. The sequence continues at coordinate 636,677 of VXBS01007401.1, forward strand.
CAAAGCTTAAAATTCTTCACTTGATTTCGTAATGAAATTATTGTGGTCTTCTTTACAATATTTAAAATAATTTTCTTTGAGCTTTGGTGTCAATAAATAAGTGGGAGACAGAGGTAGACTATTTTACCTTTTGATTTATTTGCATTCTTTGGAAATACTTCTGTGACTTTGGGGACTTTTACAGACCTCTCTCTCTTTCCCTTCTTTGTTTAATAAAAGTATTAGTTTTAGCCTCCCAATAGGCCTTTTCTGGCTTTGCAGGGAAATGAATAAAACTAGAAAACCAATGTTTTTTTAGGACAAGCTATGTCTTCAAGGGGGGTTATGCAAATGCAATAATTTAGGCTCATTTGTTAGCTGATGTGGTGTCATGCTTTCCTGCAAGAGAGCCTTAGGTTTGTTCTGTCATCAGCTCAGCCTGTGTGCTTTTAGCTCTGCCCAGGGGTGGTTTTGTTCCTCATTTTTGTGCAAATAGCCTTGGAGAGAGAGACTTGGACAATGAATTCTTAGAAACATCTGAAGGGAATTGCATCTCTGTGTTAAAAACTCCAAAAGAATGAGCTGGCTTGTGTGAAAATGTGCTGGGCTGGTTCGAGGCAGATTAGCAATGCTTGTAAGACAGCCTTGGAGATGGTGCACTTTGTGTTAAAGTGGCATGGAAAGTGTGCATCTGAGATGGGCAGCAGGAATTTAAGACACCAAGAACATTTAGGTGGTTTCTAGTGCTTTTGTTCCTTCTCTTAGCTTTGGTTCCTTGCAGGCTTGGGGAGGAATGCCCTCCTTGTGTCTTTAAGTCTCAGCTACAGTGAACTCAAGATTGTGGGTCATGAGTGGGACATTGGTCTGAGGGACAGAGTCCTGTGCTTGGGAGCACCCCTGAAGGGCACAGACTACATGTGACACAAGAGATCAGGAGCATTGTGCAGCTCTGTGTAGCTCAAAATTCTGAAGCTGCTGTAGGCTGAATATTTAGGTGTGTAGTCAGTCTGTGGCAACCAAACATGGCTCAACTGAAAGTCCTTGTTTAATTTTGCAGGCTTATATGGTTTAATTCAATTGGTTACTCTAAAGTAATGGAGCACTCACTGATTAGGAAATATTTTGGCTATCACAGTTATAGAATGAGAATTCATAGAGCACAGCAGCTGAGTAATTCCTTTCCCTCTTTCTTTTCAGGGTGGAGAGGTGCATGATGGCTCTGAATTGATTGGTCCTGCTGAGCCCCTGTCTGACTCTCTCACTGACAACCTGTCTGACTGCAGCTCTGAAGGTTGGCTTTCTCTTCCCACATAACCTCAGCATGATCTGCTTTAAAGATCATGAATGACAAGTGACATTGGCCTCCAGTTTCTGTTTGCTTGTTATGGCAAAAATGCTGAGCTGGGATTGGCAAGAGAGAAATTGGCTCAGCAGAGCTTTCTGCACCTCTGGAAGTTTTATTCTAAAGGTGTCCATGCTGACTTGGATACCATGTGTAGAGTAATTTAGTTCACTTGCACTAAATAACAGTAGAGCTGTAAGGAAGGGTCAGTCAGCCCAAATAAATACTGTACTAGAGCTTCTTGCCTGCCTCTAGGCTGAGTCAGCTTAAGCATTTCTGTGTGCCAGGCAATCTTTAAGATGTTTATGTATTTCTGAGTTATGCTTGGTCCTTGTGATTTCTAAGAAATTCATCTCCAGCCCTTAAGTTTTCCTTTGGAATTGCTTAGCACTCATGTATAAATCCACATTATCATGCAAACACTTACTAAGCTTATTTAGGAAGGGATCTGATCTTTCTGGCATTGAATTTGCTTTGATAAAACAATCCTTGCATAACAAAAAATGGGTTTTGTCTTGTAACAGTGGTTGATTAATTCTTTTTTTTTTCTTGAGGTTGTGTAACTTGTCACTGGGATCTCTCTATGTCAATACTTTGTGCTTAGTTTTACAATATATTCTACATAGGAAGCAAGCTTTGCATTTTGTTTTGTGGTACCTCCTATGATGTTAATGAACTAATGTCCCCACAATACTTTGTTCTGTGAAGGGAAAGGTATAGAAGTTGTTTATATATATATAACATATATGTTTATATATAGTTGTTTAGTTGAAGAGGACACTTATAAATAGCACTAACTAGTTTTAAAGGGTTTTAATGATTTCTGTGAAATTTAACATTACAGATTCTGACAATGCACTCACTTTACACTGTGCCCTTTAAAATAAAGAGTGCTTCTAAAAGTGCTTAATGTGAACATTTCTATTCATAACTCACAAGGGCCTCATTTTTAGCAGAAGAACACCACTTCCTTTATGTCAGATAAAATACTGTAAAGTAGAAAAATTCTTTGATATCAGCTGGAGGGCTTTTATGGGATCCTTGGAACAACTATGAGCACAGGATTTGGAGATGCTGAATGTGAATTTTGTGGAGTTATATTTTCTAAAAACCTATGTGTCTTCCAGCTCATATTTTCTTATGTTTGAAAGCAGATTTTGCTGGAGGGGGGAGGCTGTGGACAGAAGGAGACATCTGTCTTTAAAACCTCTAGATGGCAGTGGCAATACTCTGCCTGAGTCCTCTCCCTGACTCTCCTCACAGCCTCCTGCCTGCAGCTGATTTTTTTTTCAGTCTGATTATGGCAGTTAACTGTGGCTGGTTCCCTGTGTTACTCTCTGTGGGCATCCCAGGGCCCCACGTGGGCACTGCTGCTTCAGGCTGAGAAGTGGCAAATACATCCCTTAGCAGGTGCTGCTGTTTGCTTTTAAGGGTGGGTTGTGTTTTCTCACTTTTATCTTTTTCTTTCCCAGACAAAGTTCATTTTGCAGAAGGTGTGCACGTTAATGGTGGAAGGTGCAAATTGACAGTAGTAGAAATGTTTTTGTAACCAAAATAAGCCACAATTATCTTGCTTGTAAAAGGAGTTTGGTAGTTCATGCTTTCATAGGAATCTGCTTTTCAAGAGGCCAGGTTATCCAGCCTTTCCACCAATTTTTGGAAACTGTGTTTCCTTTTCAAATACCTGTTGAAATTGCAAAAGGCAGAGACAAGTATAGAGATTTGTGTTCAATTTCAGCATCATTATTCTCATTTTATATTCCTGACAGTCACTTTGTCTTCTTCTCTGAGTACATGACATGATGTTCAGATGTCCAGCTTTCTCTTCATAAGTGTTTCTATATCAAATACCTTACCAGATTCTTTAGAGAACTTCATCAGGAAGTAAATTTTTTTTTTCATTCTCTTTTTTCCTTTCTCCTTTTGTTTTACCAGGTACACATTATCTTCCCAGAAATAAGCCAGTGCAGTTGAGATGCTTCCTGCCCCATAAGCTGACTGGAAACCCCAGGACTGTTGTGTGGTGCCAGCTCTGGGCTCTAAACCTGACCTAAAGAAAAGTTTATTAGCTCAGGCTCTGTGCCATGCTATCTGTGTTCATCCAGCTTTTGGTCCAGTTGGCTACAGGACAAGAGTAAAAGTGGTTTTGTTTGGCCTGTAGGGAGAGGAACTTCAGGCTGAGTGGAATCTGCTGTGTGCATGGGCTCTAATTCACCTCACCTGGGTGGCCAGAACACCCTTACAAAACCCCCAGCTTTTCCATTCATGCTTTCTCCCTGCACTCTTTGTCCAACAGTCAGATCTGCTTCCACCACCTGATAAATGGTGTTTAATAAATGCTCAGTTCTCCACCCCCAAATTTGATATTGCTGCCCCTAAATTGAGCAGGTGATTGGCCCATTATTGTTAGGCTAGTTTATGAATCCTCTGTCTTCCTCCAACTTTTCTGTTGTGAGTTTTCCTTCTTTCTTGGAGGATTGGGGGCTACACAAGCAGATTTCTTCTCTGCACAAGCACTTCACTTTATGTCCCTTCCATGAGAAGATCAGGAGCATTGTCTTCTGTGCACCCTGTCCCTTCCTCTCAAGTAGCCTAGTGTCACTGTCCCTTGCTTTTTAGGCAAAGAGTGCCTGGTACTTTGTTGTCCTTCATATCTTTTTCCTTTCACTCATGTTAAGGAACTGCTGGCTTTTAGAAAAGCAGTATTTCTACAGTGCCTTCTAACACCTCTTCCATAAATTGGAAACTCCTATAACTCTACAGCTGCAGAATGTAAAAGAAAGTTTGAGTCAGTTGCCTTTGAGTCAGCTTCTTGCTGCTGCCACATACTTTTTGAAAATAAGTCAGAATATGTCACCTGGAAATCTGGTTAAACTCTTCAGTCTGACAGTAATATAGGAGCAAACAGACACCAGGTTTTAGCTCAGAATTTACTTTCTCTGTGCATGCAAACAGCTAAATGTCTTGACCTTGTTGCCTGTTTTATTGCCTCAGTGGGTACATGTGCCAAGGTGATAAAACAAACTGCTACTTGATATCCAGGTGGCACTGCCAAATTTGTGGCTTGCTCCATATGTCTCATGCAGGGTACTATTCTGGAATGACATTTTTGAGACTGAAAGCTGGCTTTTTTTTTTTTTTTCTTCTTTTTGTGTGTAGGTCCCAGCTTTGAAAACTTTCCTGTTTTAAGTCTGCTTAGCCATAAGTTGTCAGAGCAGAGAGACAGGGACTATAGTCTTGCTGCTGTTGAAATGAGGTGGAGAAATTGAAGAAATCCCTCATCCAAGCAAGGACCTGTGTTTTGTTGTTAAATCTTGGAAGCAGTGAGAAATGGCAAACCTAATACCACTCTCCCAGTTTTAATGGTGTGTTAACAAATGGATCTCTCTGCTAACCAGTCAAAGAGCAGTTTCATATTATATATATATATATACTTTTATCTGTAGGAGGGTCATGATTTTTCATTCTTGTAATGAATGAGTGAAAACTTGTAATCTCTTGTGCCCATGGATGTCAGTAACATTTTTGTCCTTTTCAGTTCGAAAGGATTTAAGTGGGCTTGATGATGTGACACTAACGAGCCAATCAGAATGTGGAGGTGAGAGCTAGAAGTTGTTTCCATTACATTTGTGGAAATGAAATAATTAGAAAACCATAATTGCCTGAGTGCCTTTTGTGGATGATAATCCTTACAGAATGAAATGGTATATATGTAAAATAACTTCATTGCCATTTATTCCCAAATAACCATGAAAAGTATCTGTGGTTTACTGAAGGTCAGCTTGCAGTAAGGGTATAGTGACTTATGACAAATTAAAATAAAATATGTTAGCTCAGATTTGAGTGATGAAAGAGGTGTTAAGTAATTTATTTTACCACGTGTTAGCAATGAAAGAAGATTATTTGTGTTGCATGTGAGCTGAGTGCTGCATGCTGACAGTAATTCTGTGTTAATTCAAACTCCTCATTTACTGTTTTGAGGATGCTTCATCTTACTGATTTTAAACAGTATGTTGGAATTTCTTGCAACAATACTTTGGCTCCTGCTGGTTGCCTTCTCTAATAGCACTCACACAGGTTTAGTTTTGTAGTTTTGTAATTTCCTTGAGCAGTGGTGAGCTGCTTTGGAAGTTTAAGTTGGGTGTTAGATGTTGGTCTCTTCATTTCCAGTACTGAAATGAAGACCTGTTGTTCTGAGAGTTTGTAGTTAATTTTAAAAAATATGTTTCTGTAGGTACTAACATTATTTAGAGACAGCATTGCAATCAGGGAGTTTCTGTGGGCATTCTGAGGAAACTCTGTAAGTGATAAGAGCTAGATCTTTGACTGGGATAAAGAATTTTGAAGGCTCCTAAGGTATATGAGCAATCTAGAGTAATGGATGTCTTTCTGACTTTCAGGCTTCTCCAGTGACAGTGACCTGATCTCTCTGACAGTCGATGTGGATTCTCTTGCTGAGGTAGATGATGGAATGGCATCCAACCAAAGTTCTCCCAGTAGAGCTTCTGGCCTCTGTGTTGCTTCTGAAACCCCAATCCAAAGCACGCTGGCATGTGAGCAGGAGTGGAGCAAACCCCAAGGAGAAAAGGAAAGCCATGGTTTGTTCACTGGGAGCTTAAAACCCAAGCCAGGCAAACAAGATTACTTGGAGAAAGCAGGCGAGTTAATAAAACTGGCCTTGAAGAAGGAGGAGGAGGAAGATTATGAGACTGCCTTAAGCTTTTATAGAAAGGGGGTTGATCTGCTTCTGGAAGGTGTTCAAGGTATGTATCTTCTCATGGTGTTTGTCTCCTCCTTGGTTATGTGTGTTTGCTTATAGCATTTCCATGGTTAACATCAGCTTACTGTGCTGCAAAGAAGTGATCTGAAATGCAGAATTACATGTGCTTGATAGCTGTGTGCATGTGAGAGAGAAAGAAACCTTTTTCTCTAAGACTGAATGATAATTTAGGGTCTCATCTTCCAAGTGCCCAATATCCCCTCTGTGAAAATTGCAGCACAGCCTTCAACTTGCAGGTAAGTAGCAAAGTGCTCCACTTTTGCCTTTTTCCTTTTTATTGCCTAGCCATTAATTAATATGTGGCACTTGCAGCACTGTTGAAACATTATTTAATTTACATGGTTAAGTGAGGATTAATTATCCCCATTTTACGCATGGGGAGAGGCAGACTCAGGTTAACTTCCCAATCACAACAGGATTAGAATTGCTCTTGTTTCACAGCCTCTTGCTTCTTCCACTAAACTATTCTCCTTTTCTAGCTAAAGAAACACTTTTTTTTTTTTTTTTTTAATATGGGAGCCTTGCTAGGGAAGAACATGGATTTTTTTTCCTTTTCTGAAGACTTTGTTCTCTCAATATATATCTGCAAAAGCTGTTGTTAATGGAATGGATGCAACTACATGCAAATTTCTGCCTCCTTACAGAAATTTCAGTAAGGAAGAAAATTTTTCCCCTTCTCTGGCTCTTGAGACTCTCGAGTGATAACCTCATATAATTTGCATTTTGTCCAACAGTGGCTTAAAACTATAAAGTACAGGGAAAGATTTGTTCTTTCCTGGAGTGCATTCAGGGTTTGTGTATTGTGCTTTGTCCCACACAGATCAAGTGAGTGAGATTAGAATTGTGCCTTTGTTTGTCAGTGTACAGCACAGGTGCATTCTGCTGCTCCAGATCTGGACTTAGACATGGATGTACCACACACACACAAGCAAGAAGCCTTTGCTGCATCCCAGTGGGATGCACAGCAGTGGTCCAGACCTTCTCAACAGTCCTAGCAATGGAAGTTACCTGCTGAGCTGATGTAATGGGGCCTGGCAAAAAATAGTGGTGGGTCACTGATGAGAAGCTAGAGGTGTGAGCCAAGATATGTGCATAGCCTGTGCTTGAAGTGTCTTACACTTTTTTGGCAAAAGTAAATCCACCTCTTTTCAAGTCTCAGTGATATCAGTAGGGTTGCTGCTTTGCTGCTTGTTGTGGCTTTTCAGTAGCATCCTACCTTTCCTTGCCTGTGTTGTCAAAATGTTTTTCATTCTTAGTGTTGACTATGCTGGCAGTCTTCTGTTGGAGAGCCCAGCTTGCTTTCTTTGCAAGCACACATTTTCACAGACCTGTGGGCCATTCAGTTGTGATCTTCTGAAGGATATCCTGTTTTGTCATAAACACTTGTGTCTGCCAGCCATGAGGCAAGGCTGCCATGATGCTGTTTGGAACTGACAGTTCAAACTTCAAAAGCATTCTTTATTAAACAGTTTCAAACTGTTAGGGCATGAAAACAAGTCAGTCTATAGCACATCAGTGTTGCTGTGGTAATTATTGTGTGTACTTGTGGGAGTGGTTAAACATGTTGGCTTTGCATTCATGGTAATCCTTAGGGTAATAGGTTTGCTTCAAAGTAGTGAAAGATTTTTATTGCATGTAGGTGACTTGCTCAACTCATGCATACGAAATTGTAACCAGAGTGGGTTGAACTTCTTACTTTTATTTGCCAGAATTTCCTCCAAGGATTTTTCTTTTTTGGCTCTTGACTAGCTACTCTTCCAGCTGCCTCAGATAACTCTTTAATCCTTTCCTGTCACCCACTTACCCCTACTTTTCAGAAGAAATTCAAGGAATCTTAGAGAACTGTGATATTCCACCTGATTTTCTTGATGCCACTCAGTGCTGTGAGAGTTACTAATAACATTTTAGTGGTAGTACTTGTGTGTCAGTGTTCCTAATGGATGAAGAGATGTAACCAGCACCAGCACCTTTTTCTTTGCAGTCCCTGCCATTGCATCTGAGGGGGTATGTGAATAAGTTGCATCTTAGGTGTGCCATCTCATGATCTATGAGAACAGTAAAAAAAGAAAAAAAAATCCCAAACAAAACTTTTTGTGAAGGCAGTGTGTTTAGCATTAATATGTGAGCATTTCGTGTATATTGCAGTAAAAACCCACAAACCTACCTAATCACTTCAATTATTTAAACCCTTAGTTAGTTCAGTTATTTAACCCCTAGTTATTTTTATGGACAATTATATAGATAATATATAATATTATCTATATATAATTATCTTTATATATAATTATCTATAGATTATTATATATTATATAGCTACCCATTTCACATGGATAATAAGATACTCCTCTCAAAGATAGGGATGGTACAGTTATTACAAAACACTTCTGGTCTTCAGCCACTGATTATTTTGCACTTATTCAGTGTAAATAACATGTAGTAACAGCTGAGAGTGAAACAAGGTAGTGTGAGCATTTCATGTATATTGCAGTAAAAACCCACAAACCTTCTACCTAATCATTTCAGTTATTTAAACCCTTAGTTCATTCAGTTATTTAACCCCTAGTTATTATTATGGATAATTATACATAATATATAATATTGTATATAAGTGTATATATATAACATATAATTTTATATATATCAGTAT
>VXBS01007401.1:645508-722729 GCA_013400255.1 Sitta europaea
TGCGAGCCCTGCCCCGGGCTGCGAGCCCTGCCCCGGGCTGAGAGCCCTGCCCCGGGCTGAGAGCCCTGCCCCGGGAGCGGCCCGGGGGGCTGCCGGAAAAACCCTGCGTGAGAGAGTTCAGTGCTGCAGCCCTATGGACCTGTGCAGCTTAGTCTGAAAAGAGTGGCTTCCCCTAAGTGCAGCCAAGTTATATTCCTGACTCTTTCCAGCTCTCTGAGCTGCTGGCACTCCTTTTGGGCAAGGCAGGTGTCCTGTGTTTGAGAAGTGACCACCTTGACTTGGGTTTCAGCTGTGTGCACATGCTCTCAGATGTACAGTGGTGTTCATTAAGTGAATATAATATAATAGGGTGAATATAATAATGGGTGAATATAATAATGGGTGAATATAATATAATAGGGTGAATATAATAATGGGTGAATATAATAATAGGTGAATATAATATAATAGGTGAATATAATAATAGGGCAAGGTGCATATGTATTTTCTTCTGCTAGTCTCTTGCAGAGTTTAGTACTAAATCCTTTCTTATTCCTAGTCCTGCCAGGAAGCAGTTTGTGTCCCTGCTGCCTGTGTGTTCAGACACTGCTGTACACCTTGGACTCTGGGCATCTGCTCCTTATACATGTTTGGCCCACTGCTCCATACACATCTTTAATATTAACCAGTTGTCAGTGGGAAGAAGAATGAAATCTTGGACTGTCAGTGTAGCCCTTGGACTGTACCTTTTGTGCCTCCCTGTTTCATTTATACCAGAGCTGCCTTGCTGGCAGTGACAGGGAGTAGCTGCCATAATTTCCTTTTTCTTCTGAGTATGTACCAATTCTGCTGCTCCTCTTGTTTCTGGGCATTGTTGCATGCAGGGTTTGGAAGCTTTTAGAGGACAGGTCTGTAAGGGTTGTGTAGGATGGTTCAGCAATTCTCTAGGAGTTGAAACCTTCTAGAATTCAAGGTTTTCTGCCTTTTTAAGCGTACTGAGTATGCTAACTAATAGAAACTTTGGCTCACAATTATAGCAGTTCCTTTGTTTTGTTAGCATGTCAGAGCACTTTGAGGTCAGTGCATTGCTTCAGGCCTAGTGATGGAAAAAAATGCACTAATCAATAGCAAGCCACCAACTTCTAGCTGGAAGTTAACTCTGTTTTATGCAAAGTAGTGCATTCCCTGCCTTTGGTATCGGGCATAGTTTATGTTAGGAACAAGCAGATCATGAGGCTGAAATTATGGAGAGTTTTTTTGTAATAAAGAAGGGAGTTCTGTTTGTATAAGCTGCTCCTCTTTTTACAACTGCAGCCATTCTTTAGTTACATCCATTATGGATCTGGGCAGTCTGAGGTGTGTGATAAACAGAGTTAACACTGCTGCCTATTGCTGTTTCAGTAACTTCAGGCACATGAGGAAACAAGACTGCACAACATGGCCAGCCTAATTCATGTGGAAAAGTACAGGATCTCTTCCATGTGTTTTAGAAACCAAATGTGTTCATTGCTGGTCTGTCCATGTTGCACATTAACATCTGAAGGGAGATGAACCATTTACTCTGTCAGAGTTTTGGCATGTTTATTTTCACATGTGTAGCAGTTGTGGCTGGGCAGAATGAATATTGATTTAGTTTAAGGAGTGTGAACCTTGTTGCATGAAGTATGTGATGCCTCTGGACTGTCAGCAGCCACAAGCTGATTTCCAGGTATCTCTGTTTTGTGTTAGAGATCTCCAAGTTCTGAATAAGCTGCTGGTGTCTTTGAAAGCAGGCTGTGAATGTCAGTTTTGCACTGCTCCATGCTATTTTAATGTTTATCCAGTAAACAGAGCTGGAACAAAAATTACACAAATTACTGGAACCTTGCTAAAATGACTTTGACTTTTAACCCAGAAATGCATATACAATGAAATGCTGGGAATACTTTGGACAACTAGATGATATTTTTGGATATACTGAAAACAAACCAACTTGTGTCTAATTACTGGGATTATGATGGGCTATGATTTGAACTTGTGATGGAGCCAGGGATGCAAACAGGAGCATGCTTGATAGAATGCCAAGAAGACAGTACTTTATGAAAAGGGAAACAGCCATGGCGTTCCACCAGCGCATTTCTGGCTTCCTTTGCTTGTTTGTTGAATGGCTCTTATGAAGACAACTTCTGTTACCACACAGTAGCTATTTTAAATTCCTTTCACTCGTGAAGGCCTCTGAGTAGTGTTCCACATTGATGTTAACAGTTTCTGAGCTATCCAGCAGATGTGTCTGGTTGTGGCAGTGTCTTTAAGGGAACAACAGAGCTGTTTTCTGAGAAGGTGAATTGGGGTGTGAGCTGATGTCTGCAGGGAAACCCTCAGAGTTGTGCTGGACTCCACAGGGAAAGGTTGGGGATGGGATGATGGATGGAACTGTAATTCTCCCTGCCCTGATCTTAAGCTTCTGTGTTGCTTTGGTGTATTATCACTCAACCTGTTTGCTGTTGTAGTTTTATGCTTCCACTGAGGCTAGAACCAGTCAAGGCAAAAACTTCCTGGCCTGGTTCCTACCAAAGGAGCTGAAAACCATTTCTGTTTCCTGCTGTTGGACTGTGAGAATGCTGTAGAACTGTTTGGGCTGAGCTTTCTGAACTATGATACAAAGTGCTCCTTCTCTCCCAGTGCTTCATACAACCTTGAAATCACAGCTGCTGCTTCAGAAGAAAAAGGTGTGACAGGACTTGTCTGTTGATAAGCAGCTGGATTAAGAATGGATGTTGGAAATACCATGGTTGGTTAAAAAAAAATAAAAAATCATACCTCACTGTGCTGCCAGTGATGCTGAAACACATGCTAGTATGGACCATGAACTCATGTTCACAAGTGGGGTGTGTTGTCTTCCAGGCCCATTGTAGACCATACAGAGCTTCAGAGCAGATTGGTGCTGTGGGATCCTTTGCTGAGCAGTAGATGCTGGATGGACTGCCCTGAGTGATGTCATCCCTGTGTGAAAGTGCTGGGTTTAGACACCTCGTTGTGGCAAAGCAGTACAGTGTGTGCCAGTAAAGTCTGGTTCATGTATAGAGTTAGTGCCAGAAGCTGGTTGCTGTATAAATACAGACAGATTGGGCTATGTAAAGAAACACTCAAGGCAAAGTTCTGTTTAAACTGCAAGACTTCTCTGCACCAGGAGGCTGATAAAGGTCTGAGGTTTAGTGCATGCTGCAGAGCTTAGAGCCTTGCAGTAGGTGTGAAAGTGAATTGTAGCAATACCTGCAAGCCAGTGTGTAGGGTGTGATGCAGAGATGAGTCTGAATGTGGTTACTTAGCATGTGGCCATTAAAGAACTAATCAATATGTGACCAGGTGAGCCTGAGAAATCTCATTTTCCTTTCCTCCTGGGACACAGCTAGCTCCATTGACTTGGTGGTGTTCTGATCTTTCCAAGACTGGAGTCTTTCCTCGTAGCAGTTCCTTGCCAGGTTGCTGCCTGTGCCTGGCCTCTTTGACAGCCATCTCTTCCAGCCTGCACTGCCTTTTATCTCAGCTGTTGTTAGCCACAACACTTAGCTGCAAAGTGCAGGAGGCTTTTTTTGACTGTAGCTGTGTGGGGTTTCTGCCTCCCATCAGAAGAGGCAGTAGGGCTGCCACAGTTCCTGCAGCAGGCAGGGGAGGCAGGGCATGCTGATCTAGGTTACAGTGCTGCTGCTGTCTGCAGGTGAGGAATTTGAACTCTCTGGCTGCAGAATTCAATGCCTCAGGCACTGTAGGTGAATTGAGGCAAATTACTAGCTGGAAGAGAAAAATTGCACAGATAGGTTTAAAGGCATGATGCTGTATGATAATCAGGGCTCTGATTCTCTCCCAAACAGTTCTTGCATATACAGCTTATCTCTTGTCACATCTTCCTTTTCTTGTTTCCTGTCCTCTTTCCCTCTTAACTCTTCCAGTATCTTAAAATTGCCTCTTTAACTTCAGAGTTGTGTAGAAGGACTAGTGTAGGTTTGATCTCTACAAGGCCTGCCACTGGTTCTTCTGTTTTAGAGATTTTTGTGATTGCTCGGGGAAAAATACCATTTCCCAGAGTAGCATATAAAAGTACATATGAATTGCATTTAATACATAAATATGAGTAGCATTACACTGTCAGGATTTATGAATCTCATAATAGGGTTTTTTTAATCTGCTTTTTTCTTTTTTTTCCCCTGCAGTATTTCACTTCAAACTGTTCTTACTTGAAGGGATAGGTGTCTGTGTGCCTGGGTTCCCTCTGCTCTGAAGCAAGGGATGTTTGTGGATGCTAATTCTAATTTGAACTTGCCCTTTTAGTCAAGGAGGAGTGCAGAGAACTTGGAAATTTCCTCTCTCCTGTGGAGGTGGCCTGTATAACTTTGTTCCTTGCTCTGCCTGTCAGTGCTCTTCTCTTCAGGTGCTCATGTTGGAGGACTTGCTGCTGCTGTCACTATTTTGTTCCCTCTGTTGTAGAATGTCACTGCTTGTCCTTCTGTCTTGAAACATGGGGTATATTGCCTTCTGAAGCAGTTCAACAGAAGAGTGTTCAGTTTGTCATATTAAGTCTTATTTTGGTGAAATACCTTACAGTTAGATTACAAGTATTAGAAGATAGATGGGAAGTTAAGACTTTCCTCCCTGTAATGCTGGGTGCTGTGACCATTCATTTTATTTTTTTTCCTGGTAGTTGTACATGCACATGAAAAGCTACCTTGTGGATGTAACATGAGAGTTAACATGAGTTTCTCTAGAAGCAGATTTTGTTGGTTAACATTTCTGGCAAGTTACATTTCTTATCTTCAGTGTTATTGACTCCAGCTTTACTGGTCACTCAAACACATTTCACCTGCACCATTCTTCTGTGTAATCTTTGGCAAACATGCCAACAGTTTTTTTCCCTAGAGAGATGTTTACCTAGACATTTACACGACAGGTGTGTAGCCACAGGTTTTCTACAGGATGCAGAACTGGCATCCTCATGGGCAATGTGCATCTCTAAGGGTCTCAGGCAACCTGCAGTGAAGATGCTGAATGTAACCTGTGGACATAATAGTTACCAGCACACTGGAAGGTTGGAAGAGGAATCTGTAGGTGTTCACTCATGGTCACAAATTTGTGCTGTAGTGTGAAAGGTTGAACTTTTAAGTGGCTTTTCTTCTTGGTTGATAGAGTGCAGTACTCTTCTGAATCTTCAGGAAAGCAAGAAAGAATGGTTCTGATAAATGTGTTGTGTCTTAATAAATTTCAGCTCACTCAAAATGTTAAGAAGAAGGAAAAAAAAAAGCAGAAAAAAGATCACTTCAAGCTGTTTTTATCATAATGGGCTTTACCTTTGTCTTGTTTTTTAATATTTACAGCTTTTTTTCAGCTGCAGAATTTGATCAGCACCTCAAAGAACTCTCTGTTAACATAATGTAAAACATACTAGAGCTGATGAGGTGGTGGTCTCATTTCACAATTCCAAGCCCCCACCTGCTGCTCAGATCTGTAGTTCTTTCCTTGATGCTGCAGTATCCATCTCCCCCAGCACCTGCCACGTTTCACTTAAGTAATTGTTTGAAAATTAAAGGTTACCCCCCCTCCTGTGAAAGTTGGTGGAGACTCGTTCCAAAATCAGCAGCTTTTCCCCTTCCTGAAATAAATGTTGGGGTTATAAAACAGTGTCCAAAGTCATCACAAACCTGTGCTGGATTATGAGTTGCATTGTCACTTACGGTGTGCCTGAGCTTTTGTTTGGCTAATATGGACAAAGGAGTCTGCTTCACATGATGTAAGAAGTGTTTGCCCTAAGAAGAACAGAGGTCCTCTTGAACCAATTAGGCAAAAATAACAGCTGGGCTACCCACTAATAAGGAAGGTGCTGCTAAACCTCTTTTCATTGTGAGAAGAAATAAATCTTTTAAGGCTTACTCCCTTGCATTTTTATAGAGAGCAATTCTTTGAAAAATTCAGCAATCCAGCTGGGTGATATGTGCAGGAAGACTGTGAAGAAGATAAAGAAACTTTTAAAAATAAAAAATGGTATTATAGCTGTTAGATTTGGCAATTATAAATGTTTCATTGAAGATTTCAGTATTTAGAGAAAGTTTTACTGTTTAAATTGTTAAGAACATGGAGTTTGGGGCTGGCACAACAGGCAGTCTCACACGAGTTCCTTGTAGCTTGTTCTGCAAGAGGATATTCCTTCCTGGAGCAAATCTCTTCTGATATCTTCTTTAAAGGAAGGCAGCCCACATATATTTTTAGTAAGTCTGAGAAAAAAGCAGAAAGAAGAAGTCACAGAGGATTGGGACAGGCAATGCTAACTTTGTGGCCTTACTTTTTCTCTGAAAATCTCCCCGTCCTGGCCAAGCACCTGCTCAGGTAGGGAGTGCACCTGAGTTGCCCTGACACATCAGCTCTTGCTGAGGAAAACCTCTTAACACCTTCCAGGGATGCTTTGGAATTGGTAAGGCACAAAGAAAGAAAGGGATATCTAGAATTCCTGGGTGGGTGCTGCATAACACGATTTACTGATTATTTTTGGGGGTTTTTTTGTATGTTAGTGGTAAGTGGCAACTAGAGCTATCCTTATCATCCACAGAGAAACAGATCTTCACCATGACTTCATCCTGGCTCTTTGGAGGAGAATAGTTACGTACCAGAGCAAGTTTGACAGCACTTCTGTGCATCTGAGATGTGTTCTCTTTGTAGCATCCCAGATTGTTTGAGGAAAAAGGACGGAGTTTTGGCCAGGGTCTTTACTGACCACTTTTTTTTGTTTGTCTAAGTTTATTGAATATGGCCCCCTTTCAATAGCTCTTTGCTGTTTACCTGAACATAGGTAACTTTCCTATATGACACAATTACAGAAGGTCTGAGGTGTAAATGAGCAGTTAACTGAGCTGAACACTTCAGCATTGAGGTAGCTGGTCTCTCAAAGGTGTGTCCTCTCCTGTGGAGTGGGAGTGAAGACTCTGAGCAGAAGGCAAACAAAAATATTGCTCGTTTTCCAGATGCCTCTGCTGTACATTGTGCAAGTGCTGCTTCTTTGTGCTTTTCATTCAAATCGATGCACTGTGGGCAAACAGTCAGACAAGTCACAGAAGAACTCAATGACACAATTATTCTGATACTTGTGGTTTTACTCTGTCAAATCCTCAAAATCATTTGCATGTTGATATCCATCTTTGTAAATATATTGTAGCTGAGCTGTCTTTGGAAATATAAATTAAGGAACAAATTCTAAATTATTGGCTGCTGTCCTAATGTCCTGGCTTACTGTTACTTTGGTCAGCGGGTGGCCTGGTCAGCCTTCCCAAAGCCAATTTTCATTTTAGAGATTTTATTTCTTTGAAATAGGCAAAGCCTCTGGAAAATGAGGGAGCAGCATGCTTGTGCTTGTGTGTGTGGATGAAGGCTTATATGTTCAACAAAGTAGCTGTAGAGTTTTTATATTCTGTTTGCAGTAATAGTAAACAGAGCATCTAAAATAACCACTTGCACATCGCAACAAACACATCATCATTTGCTTAAAAAGAGTTATAATTACAGTTGACGAAGCATGGACACCATAAAAAATGCATTAGTTTGGCTTGACACATTAATTACCTGTTTTTGCAGATGTTTTTATATATTGTTGTGTGAACAGTTTACAAAATAATTACAGGAAAGTCATATGGAAAATAAACTAAGTGGGTGGTTTCTCGCCTTAATATTTTCATTCATGTGGATCTGTGTGAGGCACAGCTGCTCTGTAGCAAATGCAGAGGGAGAGAGATGGGGAATCTTGAGGGGTTTTTATTCTAAGGTCTCTATGATCAGCCTTGCTGCACTTTTATATCTTGCTTTAGCAGTGTAGTTTTTAAAAGTGTAAAATGACATTGCTGGTTTAATCCCAGTGATCAGGAGGGGGGAGAAGCTTTGATCCTGATCAGATGAAACGTAAATCTTCTAGTATCTAAGAAAATAAATGAAAAATCAATATTATTTTAAGCAGGATGATCTTTTATGAGCAGTTGTAAAGATTCATCAAAGGCTTTGACACAGTTTAAACATTTCCTGTTTGCTGCCATTTAAAGAAAAAATGCCTTTCAAGTTTAAATTGTAATTAGAGAGATACCTCTTTAGATTATTGTGGGCTAAACCACAGAATGGAAATAGGAGCTCAATATGCTCAGGCAGTATTTAAATCAAAAGTTCTTAAGTAGGAATAAGTGATTATTCCTAATTTATTATAAAATAAAATTGAAAAACACATTTTGCATAACTAAAACCAATATTCCATGGCAAAATGTAACATTGCATTAAAAAAAAATCCATGAAGTCTGAATCACAGCTTTGACATCTGTCAGATACAAGGATTTGTTCTAGTACTGTGTTTTAGTGATTTATTTGGTTTTAAGTGAACAGTTCTATGACCTCGAATTTGGCATAAATGCTAAAGATTATTTTTAGCTTAATGGGGTTTTATTGTTACTCTCTGTGTTAGAGGCTTTTTAAGTAGCATTTATTTGTTTATTAAATTTATATCCTGTATTTATTTACAGATTTTTATGAGATATTGGCTGTTTAAATGGGAATTTGTTTTGCAGTATAGTTTTTTGCATTTTCTTGGTTAAACTGATGGAAAAAAAAAAAAAAAAAAAAAAAAGCCAAAATCCTATTTCCCTAAACCTAATTCTCAATCATCTACCTGTTAAAGTATTCAGAGACTGAACTGTTAATGATCTAATCCACAACTATGATGTGAGAACTTGTTGAATAAATGTTATTTCGTGAATCCACACCCTTTTTTATGGCTGAAGATTTTAATGAGGGGAACAGTTTGCAAAGGTTATTTAACAAATTACTCGGGAAGGAAAACTGAAATTAATGTCTTGTAAAAGTAGGGAGAGCAGAGACAGCTCTGAGGGGACATCCTAGCTGGTTCACGTTAATTACTGTAAAATTACTGAAGCATTGGGGAAAAAAAGCACGAAGCATCCAAACTAAATACACATAACTAACAATTAAGCAGTAAGCTTGACTTTTATGATAGCCTTAGACACCAGCCTAGCAGATTTCCAGCAGCCTGCTTGAAGGAGGTGCTGGCTGGAGAGTTGTTGCTGTGCTGATGCTTTGTTTTCCCTGAGGTGTGTCTGAGAGGGAAAGGGGTGCTCCCCACTGCATCAGCACCAGGAAACTTCCTGGTGCTCTCACACTGCCTGCAGAGATGAAAGCAAGAGTTAGTCCTGGTTTAGGAAATTGCAACACACTCTTATAAAAAAAAAAAAATGTTATGCATCTACTCTCTTTTGATAATGCCAACTTCAAAGAGTCGAGTGGGTTTTGTTTTTTTTAACTTAACGTTGTCTTTTAACTAAAGACAAAGGAAGGGAACTTTGTACCAAGATTCCCCAAGGTCTTTAGAATGAGAGAAATTACTGACATGTTGATAAATATCCATAATACTGAGAGTGCCCTGAATTTCTGTCTGTCTCAGACCAGATGCAGACAAAGGTTTTTGCAGAGCAGTCCTGTATCTGGTATATCCAAGGAGGGGATATAATCACTTTTCCTTTTCCTTTTGCTGCTGGGTGGATAGAAAAATGTACAAGAGATTCCTTGGAGTGGGCCCAAAGTCTCTTCTGCTTGCTCTTGATGGAGTCCAAGTGTGACAGTTCTGTGTGTTTGGGTAGGCTCTAGTTGTGGTATGAAAGGAATGGGAGTCTCTATTTTAAGACCATCTACCTTGACCACTGCCTTTAATTCTGCCCTTAATGTCTTGCACATGGCCACAATTGCCCCAGCAAACCTCCCACAGCAATTCCTGAGTGCAAGCAGTCACACAGTAAGTCAGAAATCCCATAATAAGCTTGCCCTTTTTTATGAGACTTCATTCTTGATAAGCCACAGTAATCCTGCTTTTTTTCTTATCAGTTCCAAGGTTTCTGGTTGAACTCCTTGGGGTTCCTTTCCTGGCCCTGTCCTTCCTTAGTGTCTGTTACCTGCCGTTGGTTTGTGTATTTGTGTGTTTAATTTATTGCCTCTCCTGTTCCTTGCCTTGTCTTTCATGTGCAGTAGTTGATATCCCTGCAGTTCCTTGCCCTGTTTGAGCACTGGTTTGAGAGGTGCTGGCTTGCACCTGGCACTGCAGAGCCCAGCACAGTCAAGGCTTTGTTTCTGCCAGTCTTGGATGGCTCAGTTGGGGCTGGGAGAGACTCTCAGGGCCATATCAGGTCTCTGCTGGCCTTCACTCTTCTTCTGGGACAGTATTTTTCAGCATAATAATCTCAATAGTCTTTTTTCAGCATTTTTAAATAATCTTTTTTCATCGTAGTAATCTCATTTCTCTGTTACAACAGCTGTATCTCACAGTCTCCTGTCTGTGCTTGGTGGTTGGCTGGGCAGGTGTTGCCATCACAGGTTGAGTCTGTTACAGCAATACATCACCCAGGATGTGAGTGCCTAAACCAAACTGAAAGCTTCAGAGTGAAATCAGGCTTTGTGTGGTATCAGGTGGTGCTCACCCAGAGCTTGGGTAGATCAGAAATAATGCAGTGGTCATTTAGACATTTGCAAAGTGGAGTAGGTGGTGCAAGTGCTTACTGCTTGCTTCCCAAGAAAAGAGGCAAGGAATATCTAGCATTGCAAAGCTGTGAGCAGGAGTTCTTAGTGTCTCTCCTCAGTTGCCTTCTTGCTTTTAATAGCATTTCTAGGCTTTGTGTATAATTAGGAGAGTCCTTACTGGAAACCTGAGTTAAAAATAAGTTTGTTGTTTTGTCGTAAACATCTTGTTCTGCCTTTCCTAATTGATTTTGCTTTTTGGAATACAGGGTTGGGATCAGTGGTTTGTTTCAGTTCTTACTTATGTTACCATAGGAACATATCACAGAAATATTAGGAAAGGCTTTTTATTTACCTTAGTCTATAGCAAGGCTTAATATGTTATTTTTGTAGAACTCTGAGATCATAGCACTGGATTTTTAGAAGATGCATATCTTTAAGTTTGATTATGAATAACCCAAAGGAAATCAAAAAGGTAGAATCAAAGTAGTCATGTGCTTTGATTACTTAGTACTTCTCTCTTTATAGAAAATATAACTTTTTTTTTCTCTGTTGAGGTGAGTCAAGTCCAACTCGTCGAGAAGCAGTGAAAAGGAAGACTGCAGAATACCTGATGCGTGCTGAAAAAATTTCCAGTCTCTACCATAAAACCTCTGAAGATGCATCTGTTTCTGTGGTAGGCTTTAATTAATTTTTTTCTGAATTTTTTTTTTTAATTTGTTATAATTAAGTAGCAAAGCATATTCAAGCTTAAGGTTCCAAAGCTGTCTAGAATTTCTCTTTTGGGAGGCCTGAGGATATTTTGATGTTGTGTTTCTGTTAGGTTGCCATTCTCTCTGATTCTTCATAATGTTACAAGTAGAGCTTGGTTTAATAGAGGATTGCTTTTCACATGCTGTCCTGTTGCTTATGGTTGAGGATGTAGATATTTTTCATCATGCTGAAAGGTAAAGCAAAAAGCCACACTAGAATGTAACATTTCATTTGGCTTTTCCATGAGAATGTTGGTCCTGTAGGGAGTGAGGAAGCTGTTGGTTTCTTTAGCCCAGCACATGGTGATGTATCACAAGTGAGCCAAGCACAGGGCAGAGGGGATCAGATTAATTTTCCACAGAACAAATCCTTAACAGAGCAAAGGTTCTTCTTGTTGCTCTCAAATGTCTCTCTTGGATATGCTTGTTTCTTGATTTTTGAGAAGTTTCTGTGCTAATTTCCACTTCCTTGAGCAGAATTCCCTCATCTGTGCTTGTACAAAAGACAAACAAAGCCAATTCTGAGATACCCTCAATAAATATCTAACTTGCCCTTCCTTAAACAGTTTTTTTGGATTTATCTGTTTCTCCTTTTACTGCAGTCATGTTAAACTGTGTTATTGTCAATGACTGCCCTATTGCAGTAAGTATAAAAGCTACAAACTTCCTGACTCTCTAATATCAAGGGTTAACAAAAGGGATAGAAGATTATTGCTTCTTACTTTGCACAGATCTAAAAATGCTTTAAGGAGACAACTGCTGCAAAAATTGGAAGCCTTCTAAAAGCTGTCTATCTAATAAGTACATTTAAAAAGCAAAGACCCTGATTTTTTTAAGGGTAGGTTTTTTTCATGTTGAGAGCCCACAAGTACAATTTTGAGGATGTTCCAAATGGGATATATTTTGTGAGGCTTGGAGTCTTGCTGTTGCTATGAACTGTACTTTGAACAATTTAATATTTTGGACAGATATGAACTCCTACTAGGTATTCTTTCTTTGGGTCAAACACCCCTGAAAATGGGGAAGAAGCTATATTGAATGGAATCCTCAGTGTGTTTGGAAACTGAAGAACAAGAGAAAAAAAATCCATGAACAACCTATTTTTGCCTTTTTATAAGTTTAAAAACTAACTGTGGTTGGGAAGGAGGAAGAAATAGGTTGCATTTTTCTGTGTGAACTTGAGAGGTAAAGTATTTCTTCTTTTATGCTGTACTGAATAAGACACATGCCTTCTTTGCAGATCCAAAGAAAAGCAGATTTAATTGGGGTAAGACAAGGAAAAAAAGCAGATAGAATGAAAAAACATTCTCCTTCTATGTTGAATCTCAAATTGACAAATTATGGCAAATCTTATTTTGTACCAAGTGTTGCACCTGGCTGAATCTCCTGTTTGCAGAAAGAAGGCCATGCAGCCATGATTTAACCTTGATTTTTCCTGAGTTTGTACATGTATTTTAATGTCCTTTATTTGCTGCTCTTCATAATGCAGAAATTTTACTTTGATTTGAACTTTGAAATTCACTGATATTGAGGGCAGATGGTGCTTGTGGGTCATGATGGTTGTGGTGGAGGAGCAGCTTGTCTCTTGTTCATGGCTGGAAGTTACCTGGGAGAAGGACTTCACTCCCAGAATTAGTGAGGGTGCTGGTAGGGACCACAAAGAACTGGCATGCTCTGTGCTTTTCCTTGATGTCTTAAGGAAAATGAGGGATATGACTGTTCCCACACGTTGGTTGCTGAGCAGAGCTGAATTCTTGCTCCTTAGTTACTGCTTATTATTTTTACTGCCCAAGATAGTTTATAGTGGAGTTTGCATGAATTATTCCACCCTGTGTGGACAGTGACAAGAACCTGCATCCATACCCAGTGTGGCTCTTGGGAGAGACCAGGGGCAACTTGCAGGTACCTTGTGTCCTTCTAAAGACTTTAAGTCCATTGTGTCCTTCTCCTACAGACTTTCAGCCCATGATGGGCCCCTGTTAGGTCTGACAGTGCAGTTTTGTTGTGGAAAGCATAATTCAGGGCAGTGGGGTGCTGAGACCATTTGCACCTTGGAGGAAGAGGTCTGGCTAGAAAGTGAGCAATGGGCATTTAAGGCAAAGTGCTCTTGTTCATGACCTGGTGTCTCAGGTTTTTGTTTTGCTGTGATGACCTGAGATGTCAAAAGTCTCTCTTGTTTCCCCCAGCCCAGAGTCTGAAGAAGAGGCTGAGATTCTGTTCTCTTGTTCTCAAGGATTGTTCTCTTGTTCTCAAGGATTGTTTATTCTTGTTCTCAAGGATTGTTTATTCTTGTTCTCTTGTTACATTTGTGGCTCTGGCCTGCAGAGAGCTTTGTTGCAGGCCAGGTTGTGTCAGAACCCCCCACCCTTGGGACAGTGTTATCTTTTATACTGAAAATTACATATGCTTTATTTACAATAACTCTCCAGTACCTATCAACAATATTAAACAGTGTACCTTTACTCTAGACAGATTAAAAAGTGCCTCCATCACAGCAGAAGATGGAGAACAAGAGACAAAGAAGGAGGACGGGGACACACCTTAATTCCTCCATATTTGCCCCTTAAACTCACATTCTAAAACCCCAAAATTCTACTTCTAATGTTAATTATCATTCTACCTCAATTCTGGTAACATAAATTTTCCAGGACAGTCAGAGGGATGTTCTGGCTTCCCACACTGGTGTCACAGGGCAGAGCTGCTTTGTCACCCCTGTCTGCTGTAGGTGGCTTTGTGTTTCCTATTGTGCCCTTCAAAGGAGCAGTCATGGGCATCAGCATCAGAGCTAGGCTGACCTGTCCTTCTTACACATGGGATTTTGCTGCCTCCTCCTCCACCAGCCCAGAGAGCTGTCCAGCAGGGGAAGGGGTAAGCTCAGAGGTGCAGGTTCAGTCCTTGCCCTGCCCTTGTCAGGCTGTCAGATCTCCCAGAGGCTCGGGGTGCCAGCCATGTGTGCCCCCTTTGCCACCTGAACACCCTGTGGAGGCAAAGCACAGAGGCTGGCTGTTCTCTGGGCACGAGGAATTGAGCCATTCTGTCATGGCTGGAAATGCCAGGCCCTCCCCTCTCCCAAGACCAGACTTCCCCAAAAGAGGCAAGCTGGTGTTTGAGAGCTGAGAAGCAAAATTGGTGTCATGGAAACCAAATAAAGAACAACTACTTTGTTACTTTTCAGCAGTGCAGCTCTCAAGGATAGCATCCTTAGCAACCACCCTGCTGCTTGCAAGTTCAAGTGATGAAGAGAGGAGCAGAAGAAGATGGTGTTTGGAGAATCCTTGGCTTTGCTGAACAAAGCTTTTGGGTGCAGGGCTTAAAAGAAACACAGGGGACTTACACAACTGTGACCTTGAGCAGGGCAAATGTCTTGTAAACATTGAGAAAAGCCTTGCTGTGACCCATCAGAGCAGGAGATGTGGAGACAGCTTCTGGAGCTTTTGAACAGGCAGGTGAACCTGCTGAACAAAGAAGCTGCAGCAAATGCTGTCCTTTTCTTCTTCCTTTGGGGCAGCACAGCAGCCCCAAGGGCTGTCCCTTGGCCAGGTGCTGAGTGAGAGCAGCACTGGGTCATTCTGCAGATTCTCAGGCTGCTTTGGCTCCTCTGCCCCTTTCCAAGTGGCATCTCTGGGGAGCCACCTCCAAGCCTGAGTGGGAGCTGCAGCAACAGCCTCTGAATGGGGATTGACCATCAGAGAGCTGGAGTCTTGCATAGCTGTCAGCTGCACAGCCCAGCACAGCTGCTTGCACAGGCTGTGGGGCTCTTTGAACTTAGGTAGTTTCTATAAAGCATATTTTTTTCCCCTCTTTGAAATTAGTTCTGATTCTACTTACGTCTAACTTCGTATATACAGAATTGTTTCTTTTTGCACCATTATGAAAGCTGTTGTCTTTTAAAATGTCAATTATTTTTGATTTTCAAAGCAATTTAATAAAAAGAGGTACAGGCAAGCCTGATGCCCAAATAGAAGAAGCAGTCTTTGTGGTTTCCATAAGATATCTTCCTAAAATTCTCATTAAATGTGCATGAAAATTACATGAAGTATAAAGAAAATGCACTGCTGTAGTTCTGTGAGATATAAATTTAACATAAAATAAGAGATTCAGTCTCAACTTCTAGGATTACATTCAGGGTGTGTCCCAGCCTCAGGGAAGGTGCCTTCCCCAGCTGGTGCTCACTGAGGGCCTTCTGGAGCACTCTGTAGTTCTGTCTGGTTCAGATGCAGGCAGAGATCCAACCTGGTTTTCTCCTGGTGCAGAGAGGAAGGAGCCAGGACGTTTTCCAGACCAGGAGAGCTGGAATCACTGTCACACCCATGAGGCACATAGCAGTGTATGTGCATCACAATAAGGCCTCTAGTTGCTGCAGGTGAAGATCTGGCTATGCTCAGGGCATTCTGTGGGTTTAATCATCACCTCTGAAAGGCAAGGGGAGATTCATTTTGATGTGCAGATCTGCACTGGTGTTCATGAAAGTTCTCTTTTCTTATCCTGAGGATCTGTGGTGGCTGATGTCAAAGGTGGCAGCATTAGCAGTTAAATTAACAGAGCTTTCTGGGTGAAAGAATGAAGAGGGGGAAATAAAGATCAAGTATTTAATTAGAGGGAAATCCAGGGAAAATAGCAGTTGTGCTGGGAAAGCTTTGAGAGACCAGTGCAAGGGGCATCACTGCTTGAGCACGTGGATTGCTTTGAGCAACCCAGGAAGGAGCAGGAGCCCACCATCCCACCATTCCTCATGGTTCCCTGCATCCCAGGAAGTAAAGGGCTGCAAGAAACCCCCACCCCAGCTGCTGGGATGGACACATGCTGTGGGTTTGGGGGTTTCCCAGTGCAGGGCCAGGAGCTGCATCCTTGTGGGTCCCTTCCAGCTCAGGGCATTCTGTGCTTTCCCATCAAATGGCATTTGTGTCACTGGGCTAGGGATGGTGCTCTTCCCTTAAACGAGGTCACCATGAGATGCCCTTCCTCTCAGCTGCCTGTGGAGTGCTCCTGTGTCTCCCTCTGCTCTCTGCCTGCTGGCAGTGATGCCAGAGCTGCCAAGGGCTGTGGCCATGTTCCTTGTGTAGCTTCCAAAGGCAAGCGTGGCCACAGGCTGCTGGGTCCTTGCAGGAGCATCACACCCAGCATCTTGTGGAAATTACACCATGGTACAAGGTGAGGGTGGGAGAGGAACTGGTGATGCTTATCCTGCCTCTGGATAAATCCAGCTGTGCAGCTCAGAGTGTAGTCTGGAAATGGAGAGGGCCTGGCCACAACAGAGGAGATCCTGGGAGAGCTGAGCAGCATGCTGAGCACTTGGACAGGCTGCTGAAGGCCTTCTGCAGGCAGAGGTAGCCTGACATTTTGTTCAGAATATTTGTCTCATTTCTAAAGGCAAATGAAGCTTTTGATTGTTTTTCTTTGTTATCCTCCTTCCTGTATTTTTTTTTGTTCCTCTGTTTTTTGATGAAAGCGAGGGTTTTTAGTTATTTTTCTTATTGCTGCCTAGATGCTGAGCTTGGATTTTTACTCTATTCAGAGGAGCAGGCTGTTTCATAGAGTGCTTAATTGCTGTAGTTTTGGGAATTGTTCTGGGAATTTAGAGTTTGCTTCCAGCCTGCTTCACAACAGAATGTGATGCCTCCCCATCATTGGGCTCTTCTATTAGACTTTGAAACAGTGAAACCAAAGTACTGTAAAGAGCAAAACTGATAAAAATGGAGAGCCTGCTGGGAGCTGTGGCTGTGATTGTAAATCCCTTTAAGGTGAGGAGTGACTGTAGAGCACACATATAAAAACCAGAGTGTATATGCAATATTACTGACTGCCACCACTGGTCACGTTTTAGAGAAGAACCTAAAATACATATATTGGGGTTTTTTTGGCTCTTTGGACAGGATGGGTGCAGAAATCTGGTTGTGTAGCATTATTAGACAACTGTTAACTTCTGAAGAGATGTATGAACTTAATTCATGGTTGAAATGTTATTCATAAGAGAAAATTTTAAAAGCGTGATTATTGAGGAATGGTTATAAAATGTAATAGCAAGCAGATAGAAGTGAAAATCTTTTATAGCAGTCTGGAGGATTAGGAAATGTTCTCTTCCTTTAAATGTATTCCTTAGAAAGCTTTTGAAATCTTGTCATGAATAAACTGTGTTAGCACAACTCTTTGTTTCAAAGGAAGTATTTCATTATTGCAGAAAAATTGCACACTCTCAAAATACTTTCAAGAGCTCGCTGGAATGTGGAACTGAAATTAGGTTTGGAGAAAAAAGTTCATGTAGTTTTCTTTTTTTATTCTTCTTCCTGCTAAAGCCTTTAGTTTTAGATTGTAGCATCTGGGCTGTTCTCTCTTAACTGCTGTTGGGATTCCTGCTTGGCAGGGTTTGTGTGGCAAAGCAATTATCAGATCCATACAAAAAAATGAAGATAACTAAAAAACTGAGCCCAGGAAAGCACACTTCTCTCCAAGCTTTTTGAACATATATTTGTGGCCCTTTCTTTTGGATTTTGTGGGCAATCAGTACTTAAATGATTTCTAGGAAGGGATTTGGATGGAGAGAGTGTTGTTGAGTGAATGGGCCCAGTTTTGGGGGAGACTTTGAGGAGTTGCTTTGGCCTTTGAGGATGGCACAGTAAGGATGCCTGAGGGGGAAAAATAGAGGGGCAGGAAATTGCTCTGCCTATTTAGGATCTTGGATTTCTCATCACGAGGGAAAAAAATTTGGTTTTACCTGATAGTTAAGCATTTCATACATACCTTATTTGCTTACCAACAATTTTCCTTTGTGACAGAGCTGTTAAATATTGCCTCAGGATGCTGACCTTCCTCTTCCCTTGCACCTTTGTGTGATAGAAATCTACTTGGGGAGGCCAGGTTATGCTTCAAAGGAGTTTGGCATTCTGCAAATGAAGTTACCTTATGGGTGAGGAAGAGATACAGGTCTGTGGTTCTACTAGAAGCTGTGTTGAATTTTTGGAGGAAGATCTAATGAATTCTCTCAGTTGGCAACTAGAAACTGCTGGAAATATTTGTTCACATGCCAGAGGTATATGGGATGCTTAAAATGTTGATTGTTGTCCCCAAAGACTTCCAGTTGAAACATTATTCCCCCTCTGACAGGCAAGCTTTGAGTTTGCTCTGAGAAACTACAAAACATAGTCTGGACAAACATCTATGTATATTGGCATATTAACTACCTGAATAGTTAGCACCTGCCAATTTTCTTGCTGTGGTGTTAATTTCTAGATTAATGATACCTAGGTAGCTTTTTTCTAAGGCAGCTTTAGGAATCGTTTTTGTTCTGCACCCTTATTATTAAAAGGATTTCATAAAGCTCACCAGAGAGCAAGAGAACCCTATTTATAATTCTATATTTTATGTTCTTCAGACTTAAAAAGCCTCTAATTTGCTTTCTCCTCCTCAGTGATCTCTGAATTATTTTGTACCCAGAATACCTGTAAGGCTTTGATTGATTATGATTATGTGGTAAGAACTAAGTAATCAATTGCTGAGTTCCATTAAGCATAGAAAATATAAAAAATTCATTGCTTTTTTCGTTTTTAAATTTTTTGTTTTCAGTGTTATCTTGACTTTTATTTACTTGCAAGTTGTTTTTTTTTTTTTGTTTTTTTTTTACCCCCACTAAGGACAAACAGAAAACTTCTCCTTTCATCTTCAGTCTCTCTGATTTATGATAAATTTAGTTTCCTTCGGCCTGGCATTTGCTTCAGCAGGCAGTCTTCCTTCAAGTACCACCCTGATTGATGTGTAATCTTTGATATCTTCCATTAGCCTCCAGGATCACTAAGTTCAAGGCCCTCTTGGAACCTAAGGAGCCCTGCCGAGGAACTGAAGACCTTCAGAGTCCTTGGGGTGATTGACAAGGTAATTCTTCAGTGTCTCTTCAAGAATTCACTCATAAATCGACTGCATGCTGACATTTTGTCTTTGAAGCTGTGGATCTTAAGGATATGAAACAAAAGGGGAAAATGACTCAAATGCATCTGCACTTTAAAATAACAAAAGTAGAAGAAAAAAAAAGGCTTTTATCTAAGCAATTCATGTAAGGTCATGCAAAATGTATTTGAGCTAAAGGGTAAGGTACATGTTTGGTAGCATTCAGTAGGATGGGGCCTGTTTTTCAAAAATGAAATCGTGGTTGCTGTTGTGGGGTAAGGACAAGTGGATGTGTTTTCAGCAATCTGGGGGGTACTGGAAATACAGAAGGGTAGAAATTCTTACTTTTGAACTCTTACTTGAAATGGGAGCTGGGGACACACACGACTGTTCTCCTTCTCTGAGAATTTGGAATTGAAATCCCTTGCCAAGACAGAGATTCAACAGTGAAGCCAAGCTTATTTTTGAGTCATGCAAATAATGTCTTCCAAACTCCCAGGACAATACCTGGCTGTAAACAGTAAAGGACCATACGGATTTTTTTGCAAGCCTAATTAAGAGACCAGAAGAATTGTTGGGTTGTTTTGATAATGCTGATTAGTTACCACCTTACCAAATACTTTTAAGATGATGCATTATTCAGCAGTGTGACAGGAGCTAATGCAGACTGTAACAGCTCGTTTCCTTTTTGCTGTGCCAAATCCCTTGTGCCTTTTGATAGTTCCTTATGTAGTCCCTGGTTTGTGCATGAGCTACTGATGCATGGTCAATTTATGCATTTGTAACGTGCATCAAAAACCTGTGGCTCGTCCCTTGAGGTCTGTATTTCTTGGTTTCTTTTTCTTGTTGGACTGAAGCTAGCTATTGGGATTGTTTTTTGTTTTTCTTTGCCTGTTCCGTTGTAATTGTGTGCATAAGTTGATAACTTCTCCTTAGAGGGCTGTATACATTAGGTATTATGGTTGCTTTTATAGCACACAAGGTTTTTCTAAGCTCTGACTTCATATTTATTGTATCTTCTTTCCTCAGTTGTAAGTACAGAATTTAGCCTGTGTTCCACTCTGTGTTCCACTTTGTATTCCACATACCAGAGACACATGTTGGAAAGATCACCTCTCTGTAGCACCTGTTAGTAGTGCTAACTAAATTAGTAGCCACTAAATAGATGCAGTGTGCATGGATTTTATGAATTATTCTGACAAAGTGAGCCTGCAGAAAGGTTGGAAATGGATCAAGAAAGGCTTTCTCAGTATCTCCTTTCTTGTGTAATGCCAATGAACAGCTACTGGAGAAGATGTTTGGTCAGAATGAAGCTTTTGCAGTCCTTGGTGGTACCAGATCTCCTTAGCTCCCCCTGAGCAGTGTCAGTGAGCATCCCAGGTGTGAGCTGAACGTGTCCAGATCTTTGAAGCAGAGCTGGGGAGAATCAGGGTTCTGATGATGACAGAAATACAAGAGTCTCAGAGTTGGAGATGGATACAAGAAGTAGCAGGCCTGTGCATAGAGCTGGAATGCTTCTGTGTAAATAGAGCTCAGAGTTCATGTTTAATTATTGTGTAGAAAAGGGAGCCAGATTCTTTCAGGTGTCTTTGTGCTCTGTGTTCCTACTTCCAGATTTTCTCATCACTGAGCAACATCATACATCATTCTGAGTGTGCTGCTTTTCAGCCTGTATTTCTAGGTGTTTGTAAAGTTGTGAGGCAAATGAAAACCTGCTCTAAGCCCGGAGAATATTTTATTTGGTTTCATAATGCATACACAAAATGTATGTGAACATGGAACAAAAACTTGCAGGTCTATCTGTGGGCTGGAGATGATGCCCCTGCTTCTGGTTTAAAGCTTCCCTTCCTTTCTCCCCATCACTGTCATTTCCCTCCTGCTCTGTTTCCACATGCCCTAAAGCTCACACCCTGGAGAAATCCCACCAATGTGTAAGCATCCTTGCTGCAGCCAAGGAGATGACACAGTGTGCTTGCTCCTGAGAAAGGATTTTGATTTTCAGGGCCAGCACTGAAGATGCTATGCTTTTGGGCACAAGGCTGTCACTGATTCAGCACCATGCAGAGTTTTGCCTGGAAATAATCTTCCCTTCTAACCCTAAGGTAGCTGCTTTGGTTTCAGCAGAAAATGGGTGTGTGGGTAGGCATGAGCCACTAGCATTGTACCTGCTGGCTTGACTAGCCCAGTGCAAGACTGCCTTAAACACCCTGACTTAAAAATGGTCTTGGTTGGTGTGCAGACTTGTTCTCCCACTGCTGAAGCCCAGAGTGGTGTCTGCCTGCTGCGGTGCTGCCT
This sequence comes from Sitta europaea, assembly GCA_013400255.1. Classification (NCBI taxonomy): domain Eukaryota; kingdom Metazoa; phylum Chordata; class Aves; order Passeriformes; family Sittidae; genus Sitta; species Sitta europaea. The sequence continues at coordinate 666,931 of VXBS01007401.1, forward strand.
GGAGAAAACCAGCTGTTAACCTTCTCTCATTCAAATGCTGAGAGGTTCAGTGCTTTCCCTTGGAGTAATGTCACTCTTTGTTCTTCTTTTGAAGCCTCTTCAAGTGTTTTGAATTGGCTTCATTTTCACGGACAAAATGCTTGTTGCTACCTGAAACTCTGGGTTTTTCAAACTATTTTAGGCTAGGCAGAATGATTAGATAGTTAATTTGAGCCTAGATTATTCCCAATGTGCAGTCTTTCTTTCCCTGTCTGCCCTTTCACCTTTCTTTTCACCTCAATAATTTTTGTTGTGTTGACCCTTTTCTGCTAAATCTGAGACAGTTAGAGATCTTAGCATTATTAAATTATGAGATAATTATTATGATCAATATATTTCTGAAATTATTGTGAAAATTCAGGGAAGTGTGCCCATATGTGCCTTGCCTTCCATCCTTCTGCTTTTGCTCTCAAGCAAAGGCTGTGGTATAAATCTGACTATTTCTTGAGGAAGCCATTCTTTTTTTTTATTTTTTTTTTTTTTTGAGTTCTGCTGCTGCTGTGTTTGCTCACTTCATGGTGTCAAAAGTTAACGAGGTGGTGTTTGCAGGTATCAGGTATCTTACGTGTTTAATATGTAAAGAGCCTGCCTGTGAGTAGGTTTCTGAAAATAGAGGTGTAACCTAATTGTAAAGGTGGCTTTTGTCCTGCAAACGTTGTGGAATGTGAGGTGCTGCTGTTTGGGCAGCAAGGCTCTTATTAATGTTACCAGAGCTACTGCATTGAGAACAAATACCTGAATATTGTAGCTGTTGTTATCACCAGCTACAAACGATCAATTATTTTATCAGCTCATGTATGCACCTTAAAGTAGAAAACTTCTTTTTTTTTTGGAACAGGAGAGAGTTTTGCTTTAAAAATTTGCCTAATTAAAAATCAAGGTTGCAGGTTCTGTGCTGAGTTTCTGCCCTAGGCAAATCTTTCCTTTGAAGCCACCACCAGCCCCTAAAAAAAGGACTTTGTTATGGTGCTGCTGGATACCTTCACAATGCTGTTTCAAACCCAATTTCTTATTCTTTAGAACCCTCTGTTATTTAGATTCATTCAATTTAAAGATTCATCTTGAAAGCAAGAGTGCATTAAGTAATAACTATGCCTCTGCAACCAATGGCTGTCTTTCATGTCTCTTCTGTCCCCTCTCCAGGTCCCCCATCAAGGCACACTCTCAGCACTGGCTGTGCTCACTTCTTCCACAGCTGTCCATGCATTTGAGCTTGTTGTTCAATAAACTGTGTGTTAACTTTACTATGAAACCAAATAAAATCGCATACTCTCATCAGGGCCTTGTGGTAAAATTATTTTTGGAGTTTCTGAGACAGATCTAATGTTTTTTAGAGAAGGGAAGCAGTTCTGTGAGTTGTGAATATAGGGGTTTTTGTGTCTCCCATGCTGTCCTGACAATTCCTAACTCTTTGGTGAAGTGACTTTAAAAATATGCAGGAGAACCAAATTAATGTTACTAATTATTTATAAAGCATGATTACAACTTGTTTGCTTAATGAGTGAAGGTGCCAAAAAGCAGAACTTCAACTGCTATGTCAACTTCACATGCAGAATCAGCAGACCCAGAGTTGAATTCAAGCAGGTTATGGCTAGTTCTAATGCAATTTAATCAGAGGGGTAGGAGGAACAGGCCCTTCTGAGTACATGTGTTGTGGTGCATGAATAAAGACATGTGCTGGTAGTGTTTGTTGGGAACTGAAATATTCAGCCTTCTCTTGTGAGGTGAGATTGCAGACTGCTGCAGCTGTGGAGCTGGGCTGACCATAGCAGATGTTCTGTGTCCCCTGGCTCTCAGGTGCACTCTGAGCACCTTTGGATCATCTGATGGATATGGATGAGTGGCTGTGTGGGGACAGGGAGCTGGAATGTGCACACAAACACCATGGAAAATAGCAGTGGCAAAAATTGAAAATCTGAAACTGAGTAGTGACAGTAACTTTTCATACAAATAAACTTCTAAGGGCTGGATTTATTTTTTGATAATATTTTAGTTTCTCAAGTGGATTGCCAAGTCCTACAAAATCTAATCAACTGCAGAGTTACTGTCAAAAGTGATTTCTTGGCTCACCACCTTCCTTTCCCTACTGCTGTGGGATTATTCCTAAACTACAGTCGGGTTTCAAGCCCCAAGTAACAAATTTTGCTCAGCTTTAAAATGTAGTCTCTGCCAGATAGGAAGAGTCCTGTCCCTTCTTCCCTGCCCTCAAAATCCTGCACTTGTTTTCCTGAAATCTTTCCATTTACCCAAAACTGAACATTTCTGAGTGTTGTTGTAACCCTTAGTTTCTCTCTAGCTTCTTTCTTGTTTCACTGAAATTTCTCTTGACTTGAGTGAGATTTGGTAGAATAATGCAAATTTTGCCCTTGTCTTTAGAAAAAAGAAATTATATTGTTGAATGTTCTTCTGCAGGCTGTAGAATATGTTTTCTGGCTTTCAGAAAGAAATGAATTACTGAGATATTTTCTTTTAAGCCAGAATTATTTAAGTTTGTCTTCCTGACTGTTACTAAGTTGCTTAGTACATAATTTGTGCCAGGCAATTACTTTGGGATGCCACTGGCATTTCATACTGTAAAATGCTTTCACTAGTAAAATCTGCCAGATATATTTTTTAGGTTAATATTTCACCATTTGTATTTTATTGGCTGGTTTTTAGTTTACTTTAAGAAAATGGACTTTTCCTTTCTGTTACCAACCAGCTCAAAGTATTTAAAAATTCGAATTTGAATATGTGCTGCTTTCTTAGCAGTTTCATTATTTAAAGCTGCACCATTTGTCTTATAAGTACACTATTATTCCAAGTCATAGAATATACAGGCTGTAAGTTCCTTAGAATAATGGTTTGAAAGGAGGAATAATTGCAAACTGAAGATAATTCATATTGCACAGGTACAAGGATAAGGAATAATCACATTTTTCATACATATTAGCCAAATGTAATCTCTTTCTGTAACGACAGAGGGAGGACGAGTGAGAGTCTGGGTGGTGTAATCTGAAAAGTGACAGGAATAAATCTGTGCTGAGTAGATCTTTTAATCCTGGTAGCCTTGTGACAGCTGGCCCAGCTGAGGAGAGCAGGAGGAACTGCACCCATCCACACAGCTGTACCCTGAGAGCAGCACCCAGCTGAGCTCCAGCCCTGGCTGGGCTTTTCTTGCAGTCCCAAATTCTCCTTCTGGGGATGATTTGTCTTCTTCCTTGTCATAGGTCACTACAGCATTTTCCAGCTGGTGGGGTAAACACAGAAAAAAAAAATTCCTGGATGATCATCTGATACATATTCAAGTTTGTAGGACTTTTGCTAGAGTGTCTATCCTGATATGGGTACATTTGTTTAGGAGATAAGGACCAGAGTTAGTCAGTGGTGACAATATTTACATGATGTGTTTTCAGCAATTTAATAACAGAATGGAGCTGGTTTAGAGTAATCCCTTAGCTGTGGTTTGTCTTGGAAGCCTTTCTGCTGTCTGGTGCTGCAGTAAGAGATCTTTCTCCATTTTCTTTGATCAGGCAGGAGCTATTTTTCACTTGTGTTAGTGAACTTAAAGTCACATTTTTGTAAGCAAATACGTTGATGTGTTTGTTTTGATTAGTGTTAAAAGCTGCTCCAGTAAAAAAGCACAGGTACATTGTGTGCTGTGTCCTGAAAGAACAGAAACTAGGGAAAAAATCAGTATTGAGATTGGGCAGGGGAGAAGGAGGGGGTGAAGGAAATCCCAGGGAAAGAAGGGGAACTGTGGACCAGGTGTGTGCAGCATGGCAGGGTTTGTGTTGGTGAACTTAAAGTCACATTTTTGTAAGCAAATTCATTGTTATGTTTGTTTTGATTAGTGTTAAAAGCTGCTCCAGTAAACGTTCTGTGCTATGTCCTGAAAGAACAGAAACTAGGGAAAAAATCATTATTGATGTTTTTGAACTTTTGATATAATGGAATACTGGTAGGAAAACACCAGTACTGAGCTGCTGGGCAGGGGAGAAGGAGGGGATGAAGGAAATCCCAGGGAAAGAAGGAGAGCTGGGGAAGCAGTGTCTGCAACGTGGCAGGGTTGTGAACTTAAAGTCACATTTTTAGGAGGGGGTAAGGAAGGTGGCAGGGCAGGAGGGGAGCTGGGTACCAGGTGTGTGCAGCTGGCAGGGTTTGTGTTAGAGAACTTAAAGTCACATTTTAGGGAGGGGGTAAGGAAGGTGGCAGGGCAGGAGGGGAGCTGGGTACCAGGTGTGTGCAGCTGGCAGGGTTTGTCCCAGCCTCTGCCGAGCTGTGACCTTGGCTGGCTGCTGGCTGGGGTCACTGCTCGTTCACCAGCTCCTTTTTTCCTGGTGCCTTGCCTGTTGCCTGCCCCTGGCTCTGTGCTCCCCCTTATGCTGACTCCTGCAGGATTCCTCCAGTCTCTTATCTCAGGCTTTGATGCCTCTGTTCTGAAGGTGGCCACCGTGACTTTGGGTGGCAGCAGATGGTAAACCTTCAGGCTGCCACCGGCTATACTGGTGTTAAGTTGGAAACTTCACGTTTGATGAAGAATCAGTAGTGCATATGAAAGAGCTTTTACTGCAGAAATATCTTTTAATTAAAAAAAAAATTAGCATACCGAAACATTTGCTAATTTCCGTGCATTTAAAGGATCTTAAAATGAACTGTTTTCTTAAAGCTAGACTGTGGTTATTTACCAAGCAGGTTTTATTTTATTTTTCTCCAATTAATTGTACCTACTGTATTGAATTGAATTGAATTTATTTTCCTCTACGCTGTTGGATACACTGTAAATCAAATCTAAGAAGCTAATTTTTTTAAGTAGCTGCTGTCAGCATCAGAATTAACTCTTGACTTAGGAAAGGAAAAAAAAAATCACAAGTAAGAAATCCTCTTTGGCATCATGGAGGGGTATTGCTATCTGCACTTCACTGAGGTGCTGTGGTGTAGTGCTGCTGTGTTCCCTTGTTTTTTGGGGTGCTCCTGAGAGTTCCAGTGCTTGTACAAAATTAGGATGTCTGTGCTGCTGGAGACACTTACTTACATTAGATATTTATTTGTGGCAATTGCTGTTTGTGTGTGAGTGTTTTTGGCCGTGTTGAGGTTGTCATCAGTGCAAAAAAATAGAGAAAGAATGGGTAAGCAACAGAGCTGTAAGAGCCAGCATGATATGTGGACCTTGACTCTGTTCATCCCTTAGTATTACAAATAGGATTTTGCCCTGTCTCCTTTTGTGTCACAGTCTAGTTGCTCAGTGCCCAGGAGTGCCCTGCTGTGCCTTCTTCCCCATCCTCTCTGAGGCAGGATGCTGAATGTTGTTGGGAGATGTTCCATATTGCAGCTTGCATGGTGGGAGAGGTTCTGTCAGCTCCTGTGAGCTGGGAGCAGCCCAGGCTGATGGCAGCATCTCTGCTCTGCAGAACAGCACAGCTCTCTCTCTGGGAACTCTCTGTGGGATCCTCTTCTGTCCCATCCTGCCTTTTGGGCCAGGACTTGTCACTTTGCATTTTAGAAAGGGACCTTAGAATTACAAAAACTCGTTTGGCACGGGGGAGAAGTGTAAAGGAATGCAAACAGGAGACTTGGTGCACTGCTGTCTAAGCTGTCTGTGAAGAGTGAGGTGAGGAGAGTAAGTTGGCACCTGGGTCAGCTGTGCCCTTCTGCAGCAGTGTTGTAATGCATCCAAGAGCTGCTGACCTTTCTCTGCTCTGGGTGAGTGATAAAAAGTCAAGCAAATACACTTGTGACCCTCTCTTTCCTGGACTTATCCCTTCCTGAAATAGCTTTCTGGTGGTGGCTTACCCATTCATGTTGTCCTTTAATTATTTGGGAGAATCTGATTAAACCACATCCTTGTAATAATGCATGCAGGTAATAATGCATAAAATAAGTTTTTGATTTGGTGGGTCTGTGTAAAGTCTGCAGTCTGCCAGGGCCAAGTGGAACATCACTACATGAATTTCTGAAGTTACTTCCAAGGCTCTTCCTGGGCTTCTTGGAGTCTCTTTTGAAGTAAACAGTCTTGCCAAAGGTTGGTACTGAATCAACAAAGAAATAATTGTCCCTAAAATGAAGTGGAGCTGTAAATGAGGTGTTAGTCACTTGGGGAAAGCAGGATTCCTGATGGGAAGCAAAAAGGAGGAGCTGATTAGCTGAGCTGGATAGTCCATGTAGGTAGTTAACCTCAAAGGTGCAGGGATATTAGTTGTTGTTATTGCAGGTATAAAAGTGTAGCTGCTGCTTTCCTGTTGATGCTGCAATATAAGAGCAGATGAAGTTACCCTACAGGGACCTGCTGCCTGCTTTATTGGCATTAGTGGTCGTGGTTCTGTACCTCAACTTATGGGGAGAGGGCTCAGTAATCTCTTCTGTTGCACCATATGCTAATAACAGTCCTGATAAGCAAGTGTGAAAAATGAAAGGGAGGAATACATTAATTGTATTTGTGCAATAAGGTATGCTATCAAAGGTAATTATTTCATGACAGTTTTAGTTATAGCAGTTGTTTTATCATGGAATAAAAGATGGCTTTAGGAGCCTTTTATTGGAAAGACAATTGTATCAAATTAGTACCAAATTAGATTTTTGTCTTTATAAAGGTGAGCAAACCCATGAGCAGTTTTTAAATTGGTGTCTTCTACCCTACAAATGAACAAATCCTGTTTGAGGGTTAAAGAAGCTATTATTCTGTCCTTTATGCTGACAGCTTCATTACTGATTGGCCTACTGTTGGTATTAAAAAAATGTTTGGCTCCTTATGATCTTTGTGCATGCAACTATAATATTAACACAGACCACAGAACTGTTCATTAAGAAATGACTTTAAATGAGGTTGATGCTTGTAAATCTGGAGAGATACAGATGTTAAATGCTGCCATTCCTTTTCACATACAGCTGTATGGCTAATAATTTCCAAGTGGCTAAAGCTCTTGTTAGCAAGAGTGCTGGTGTGTTAAGAATGGCCCTATAAATAACTTTAAGAACTGAAGTTGAAGGTGCTTCTTTTAAAGACTATTGTTAACTAAACATTATTGCCAAACAGATGGAAAGCATTCACCAGCCTGATGTTTTTAGGTCTAATTATATTATCACCAGTCCTGTACGGCTCAGTTGAAGAGGTGTATCCAGAGGCCAATTTATAATCATTTAGCCAACACCTGTTTGGGAGATATTGACAGTCAAAGGGCACATTTAGAAAAAAAAATCACATATGTTCTCGTATTTATTGCCTCAATGTGAACAGTGTCTAGTTGCAAACAAACTTGGGAGAAGAGCAAGGAGGGTGATTGTAAACACAGAGATGTTTCCAAACCATTTTTATCTTCTTTTGGCACCTCTTGTAAAGTGGCATTTATTTTTCTCTTGTTTTATTGATTTTCTTTGGTTGGTTGGTGTGGTTTTGGGTTTTCCTTTAATTTTAATTTTACAGCTTTTGGTTAAGCAAGGATAACAAAACCAGTTTTACAGTTGTTATTTATTGAGTTGGTTTCCACTGTTTCTGGAAGCCCTATGTAAGAAGCCTAAATAATTGTTTGGCAGACTCAGTAGTCTGGCAATGTTTGCCTTTCCTTACCATGCCCTTGACAGGGAAACTGAGTGTCATGGAAGCTGTGTGTCATTCCTTCATCAAAAAAATCTCAGCAGCCCCTACTTCTGTTGATTTTTTCCCCCCAAAGATACAGAAAAGCTTTTAAAATTGCCTGCAACCCTAGTAAAAGAGGAGGTCTTTGAAATGGGGAAGAGTCTGTGATGTCATTTATTTTGGTGAAAGACAGTGAGAGAGAAATGATTAGGAAAGACTTCAGTTCTCCTTCTCATGTTTGAGATGCACTGGGGGCACAGGTAGGTTTGGGATGCTGCTGTCCAGACACGTGGCTGTGTGCTGTTCTCCTTCTGCACCTGATGAAGCCCTGTTGCTCCTGACATTCCTCTGCAAGGAGCATTTTTGGCTGCAGGCTGCCTTGCTCTTCCCTGCACCTTGCATCACTGCACCTTGTCTTTCACCTGGAGTTGCTGCATCTTGTCTGTAATAACCCACAGGAGGTAACTCCTGTTACAAGAAGCCCTTTAGGAGTTTGATTTTGCAGCCTGAATATTTTGGTGTGACTGTCTGGGGGGTGTTTATCCTGGAAGCTGACAAGGTCTGCTGTAAATAAACAATGAGGGCACACTCTTGTTTCCTGCAGGAGGGTTGAGCTTGTGCCTGTGCTGCTCCTGTGGCTGTCTTGCAGCTGGTGCTTTTCAAGCACATCTGTGTTCTTAGGGTGGGAAAACACTTAATTCCTGAGCAGGGTGACTGGAAGGCAGAGTTCTAAAGGTGCAGTTTCCTAAATGTACATACACGTGTATCTTTTTGCTTGTTTTGTTTTCAGCACATAAACAAATGGAGCTTGCTAAGGGTGGAGTTGCTGTTCAGTGCTTCTCTCGTTGCTGTGTTTAAAGTGCTTTCAGTAGAGGTGATGCACTGCTAACAGAGATGCTCTTGGCAGGCTCTAGGTGTTCTCTCTGCAGCAAACCCATCCACGTTTTTCTCTGTAAATAAATCCTCTTTTTTTTGTCTTTACCCTAATTTTAGAGAACTATATCCTCAGTCATTTCTTTGCTCAAACAAGAAACAAAACGGGCTGTATGCTTCAAGGGTTTAATTTTTAAATTGTTTATATTGCTTTGAAAGAATATTCAACATTAGATTTTGTGGCCATGTTCTGTTAGCCTTCTTGTGTGAATCTTAAATTCTGATTACTTTTTGCTTAGGTTTTGCTTGTAATGGACACTAGAACACAGCAGACTTTTATATTGAAGGTGAGTAAAATCTTCTATTATTTGTTAATAATCTTTTATTATATGGCCTCCTAAATGACACCACCACACAAAGATCAACATGTATGTAATTTATTGAGGTATCCCTGCAATATATTGTTATTATGGTAATGTGTATTAAGTGCCCTGGAGTTCTTTTTGTCAGTGTTTGGTTGCATTCCTTTTCTTTCCAACATCCCTAGTGCTCAGATGTGCTGGTTTAGTCACCTGAGATGCCTCTGGTTATTGAGGCCAACACCTTTGCATGCTTTGGTAGAGAATCACACATTTAATGTGCTGTATAAAACATCTGTAAAGCCCTGGTGGCTCAGGACTTCTGACAAAGGTGAAAATTCTCCTTAATCCAAGCACATCCACTGCACTTTGTGCTTGGTCTTCTTTAGCTGAGGAATATCCTGCTGGCCAAAGTGTTTTCTGGATGAAATGTGCAATTAGCCTTCTTCAGATTTGTTTCCTTGTGTTTTACATCAGTAGTCTGAGATAACTGAGTTTAATGTTACTAACCCATTACATTTACGAATATTATGAATATTTATTTTGTCAAAATAAAGTTCTTTGCATTACTCTTTTATGTTTCAGAAAGTGTTCAGATCAAGACCCCACTATGCTCAGATGCTGAGAATTGGTTTGGTTATGAGTGTTGTTTTTGTGGCCATTTACTTCAGGCTCCCCTTAACATGAATTCCACTAATGGCAGGAAGGATGGAAAAAAAGCTGTCCCAAACATGAAGCCTTAATTACTTGCTAACATTTTGTAACTTTGCTTCAGATCTGGCTTACAACCCACCTTAACTTTGTGCATTGGCCTTTGGAATTGTATGTGCAGGATAAGGCAAACCTGTTTGTTTCTCATAAAAGTTCATTTGTGAATATTGTATATTAGAACCTCACATTATCTACTAGCAGATAGGGTAACATTGAATTTCCCATGTAACTGCCTATGTTTATCAATATTGTAATAGGTCACACTATTGACATAATTTTTTTTTCTCTTTCTCTCTCCCCTCCCTTCCACCCTCCCACATCAATTTTTTCACTTCTGGCAACTTCATCCCTGCGCTACCTCCCAAAAATCATTGTCTCTCAAGGAGACTAATCCTTTCCTTTCCTTTTTATTGAGGTGGCTGCTGCCTTTAGTAAAGTAAAATGGAAATGTGAGGATTACCTGTGAGGCTAAGGCATTCTTTTGTCTTTAAGACTTGAACTGAATTTTTTTCACACTGTCTTTTGGTCAAACGCAAAAATAAAATTTTAAAAAAAGGTCACGGGGAAATAACTGAGTGTCATCCTGATGACTTAGTTTGAGAGAGATTCTAATAAAAACATTGACCCATGTAATTGATTTTAATGGCAGCTTTGTGCCATCTTCTGTTCTCTGGAATCACGCCAGATGCCATCAGCACAGCCTCGGGGGACCGAGGGGCAGAGAGCAGCAGATGAGTGGTTTCTCTGAAGCCCAGAGTAACTCGGATAGATTAGTTTGGTTGATAAACACAGAGCACAGCAGGCTCCAAAGGCAACTGAGGGTACAACTGACCTTTTTGTTCTCTGTCAGGGTCTAAGGAAAAGTAGTGAGTGCAGCAGGAGCAGAACGACCATCATCCCCCGCTGCGTGCCCAACATGGTGTGTCTGCACAAGTACATCATCTCCGAGGAGTCTGTGTTCCTCGTGCTGCAGCATGCAGAAGGTTTGCCTCTCCTTTAAGCATTCAAAAGAGCCAAAGGGTTTCACTTTTACTCCATGGGGCACTTTGTTGTCAAATCCAGTTCCAGTGTTTTTGGGGGTGTCGTGTGAGACACCCCGCTCCGTTCTCCTGCGCCTCCCCCTTTTCCCCTCTCGTTCCTGCTTCCAGTGGCCTCACATCCTCATGGGTTACTTGGATTGTAGCAGTATTGAAAGCTTCCTACTGTTTATTTTCTACAGGAGAGGGAGTGCTTTGACTGCAATGACTATCTGCAGTATTTACAGTTATCTCTCAGAGAGAAAGTCTTTGGCTACTTTTGTAAACTTCGATCAGTAAATCCTTTTAGCATCTTCTAGTTAAAATGACAAGTATTTGCACAAGAATTTAATAGCTCTGCTAAAAACCATGAACATTTTCCTGTTGGTTAATATTGCACCAATCTAGCTTTTTAAGGAAATAGCTAGTGGCATCACACAGGAGTTCAAAGCAGAACCACAGAGTTGTGCCTTCAAACTATTTATAAAATTCCTGTTAAATGTACAGGGAACAGGTGGCACAAAATAATTACATTTTGATTTTTTTTGTCTAACACCTGGATTTAGATATTCCCTAAATGTAATTACCCATATTTGTTTAGAATGACTGCAGAATATAAATTTTGGGATTGCTAATAGTTCTCTTTTTTTAGGAAATGTTAATAACTCAGACAGAATGGATGATGTGAAGGAACTAAGATGACTGATAGAGAAGACAATTTTATTACAATTAAATATTTTTTTCCCTAATAAGTTAGATTTTAGCTTTTTCATGAGCAATTTGACATATGAGGCCAGTTAAAGTTAGCTTTGCAACAGGAATGAATGTTTCTGCAATGTGTGACTCGGTTTTGCCACGAGCACTGATGCAGGAAGAAAAGCCTCCCATTACAGTGGTGACTTTAAAATGTACAGTGCTGCTCTCTTCAGTGCAGCACTTTTTCTTGAGGTGTGTGTATATAATAATACACAAGATAATTGTGAGATTTTCACCTGAGCTGCAATCTCCACATAAGCTGTTACGTTTTGTTCAGAGGAAAAGTATTTTAAAAAACCCACAATAAAAGAAACCCCAAACAAAATAAAAAACCCCACCCACAACCCTTGTCAGATACCAGCTGCCCTTAAGGATAGCATAATTACATGATTTGAAAAACTCTTCCTAATGTCTTTGCAGTTTCTGAAGTCCTTCAGCTTTGCTCTTCTTTAGGAAGGATGTTCTTCCTTGAGACAAGTGGAAAAGTGAGTGGAATAGTAGTGGAGTAAGGTGGGAGTAGAGGTCAGATAAAAGAACAGAAATTTTAAGGAATGCCTAATGTGAGCAGTTGACAAAGACAGTCTTCTGGGAGTGTTAATTTTTATTGTGATAAGAGTGAGAAAAATAATTACAAGAATAATAATACCAGGAATCCCTATAGACAAACCTATCTTAAAATTTTGTCCATCTCAGACCAGATATGAATGGAGAAGGTGCTTGTAGTTGATGTTGGGAAAGGATAAAAATTTCTAAGACAGTATTTTTTAAGTAATAGTCTCTTGAAATTTTATTTCATAACTTATGAATGCTCTAACTATTCATACTCCAAGTAATTCTATTCCAATAAGAAAGAAGATTGTGCCAGTCAAATTTGTAAGTGGTGCTGATTTATGATGTTAGGTATGTGAGTTTGAAGGGTAAAATACTAATTTAAATGGGCAGCAGCTTGTACTGTAGCAAATTCAGAGGTTTTAATGTTATGAATGGACAGAATATGTTTGCTAAGCTGCTCATATAGATTTTAGCTGTATTATTATGTGCAGCACTCTTGGGTTTTGTATGGAATTCTGCAAGCTTGACCAGAGACTCAAGAGGAAGACTTGGGTTGGTTGCTTGGCTGTTTTGGTGCATCATGATGTCTAGAATCAGTGAGTGAGCTCTTGGCTTCTCTTTCAGATTTTTCTCCTGGCCACAGTGAGAGGCTTCAAGGATGCATCAGAAGCACAAAAGTCCATAAAGTTATCTTGTAGCTTTGTTGGAAAGCACTTGGCAAGTCCTAGTGTGGGAGAGAGCCAATCTGATGTTAATAAGGCCTCGCTTCTTCCTGGCACTACTGACTACAGAAATTTTAGAAACAGATGCTTCAAAAATAGGCTGGGGGGCTTCCATGGGACATCAAAGTTTAAGTGGCTGTTAGAAGCTGTCAAATCTCTTTAAGCATAAACAAGCTGGAGTTCCTATCAATCTGGAGAGCACTCAAGAAACTTCCTGCTGAAGAGGCTTGCTGCACACAGCAATTGATAGACAACACCATGGCAGTGCTCTGGCTTGCAGAGCTGGGGATTTGTTGTTAGGAGAGGAGATAATGCTAGCTGTAAATATTTGACAGCAATCAGAAAATGCAGGGAAGGTGATAGCCTCCTTGGCAAGTGACTTTTTCAGGGATAACAGCTTTTGCTCCGAGTGCCTTGGGAAGTGGGAGCATTGCCTAAACTAGCAAACTTTGCAGCAGAGATTCACCAGCAGCCCTGGAAACACAGGACAGCAGATACAGGACTGGTGTTTGTAACTAGTCACTGTTAGAGATTAGGCAGGAGGTCAGCTTCCCATGGAGCTGCCCTTGGGATGCTGTGGAATATTGCTGGGGTACCATGGCAGTGCCTGTGTGTCTGCTTGGCTTTCAGGAACTGTGCAAGCCTCAGTTTTTGTAGCCATGGCATTAATGTGATGAAGTTTAGCAGCAGGCATGTCTCTGTTCCAAAGGAGGACAGTTGTTGTTGTGGTGAGTAACAAATGACACGAATCTTGTTTGGTAAAATCACCTGACTCTAATCTTTTATTCAAAAACTGACATTTTTTATATATCTTCTTGAACAGGCCCCTCTCATTGGTCAGAAGAGTGCCAGAAATCTTCACCCTATTGGCCAAAAACCAAAAGACATAGAGAATGTCCATCTCACAGAAAGGAATTTAGAGCATTTACACTTGTTACAACAACACTTGCAATGTTTATGTCAAGCTTGTGAGAACCAGGTCTTCTTAAACCAAAACATCACCAAGAAACTGAGTTTAGAAACTCAGAAGCTTCAGGCCTAGGGGACTCAGACTCAGACAGTGATTCTTTGAAAAACATGACATTGTTCCTTTTCCAGCAAGGAAGGCTGTTAATTCTCATGAGGTGCATGGTTTAGGATTGGAAGTCCTGGCCATACAAATCCTTTTGCAGTGGTGTGGAGAGTTGAGCCCAGTTTTGGAGAATAATTCAAGCATATGTCTTTCAGTACTCTGTTTTTCTCCCCTATCACATTACAGTTATTTGGAAGCCTGGGTTGCTCACTTTGACTTTGTTTGGGATTTCCTAAATATGACTGCTGCATTCCAGTTCTGTGAGAATTGCAGTACTCCATCCTTGGGAATAATCTCCTGGGCCAAGCTAGCAAAAGCTAGTGATTTATTTTGGAATATGTCTCCTTAGCCAGTCTTTCAGGATGTGAAGCTGAAATGGGAAGTGTCTGATAACTGGTGAGGAAAAATCCAGCTGGTCATGAATTTTTCTTGTCAGTTGGAACAAAAACATGTTTAGGAGACTGAGTTTGCTGATCTGTTAGGTTTCATTTTGTCATATATACTATATAGCTTCTGTATTTTCTTTTTGGTGTTCCTACATCAAGTGCTATTAATAAAAAAGCTGCAGAAATGTTTGAAAGGATAAAAAAGATTCCTAGTCAGCTTCATCACTTGGTCACTTTATGCTGAATTTCCTGTTGGTTATTTTGGACACTAACTTTTTTAGATTCTGCCTCTAGAAGCAGAGGTATAAGCTCCAGAATGCTGGAAATGTGGTTAAGTATGGCACTGCTAATAAGAAACTTTTAATTGAATAACTGCAGAAGAATGCAGGATTTGATGATTTTCATATGCTTATAAAACCAGAAAGATTGAACTAGGCTGGCTGTAGAATCAGTTCATGGCAGAAGAAAACAAACTTAATAATGAGTTACAAGCACCTTCTCTATTAGCTACATTAATAATATAGCTCTGAAATTGTATTAAACACTAATAAACTTTAGCTTAATACTGTAGCTTTTATAGTTATTTAGTCTGCTGGACTATTTGACAGTGACTGAAGCTTACTTGTTTGGATTGATTTCTGTAATTTTAGTTTTTATAGATTCCTGATACTATATTAGCATGGCTTGCTAATGGGTTTTCTTGATCTTACACAACACATGGGGAGAGGGGGAAAGATTATTAGTGTGTCATTCATAAAGGCATAATTACATACACAGATACAAATATCACTTTTGTTTGACCCTGGATTGAACGTTTTCAGAAAGGAATAAAATTGTTGTTTTTCACCATAGAACACAATTACTGCATGGCATTTATTTACGTATTTCCACTTGACCAGGAGGCCAGTCTTGAAATATTTGTATGTTAATATATTTGGACATAATTTTTGGGGGTTTTTTCTTTGTTTTGTTTTGTTTACTTGTGTTTTAACTCTTAAGTTGAAGTGGCAGTAAGTAGTCGTTTCCATGCTGGTTTTTAAATACCAGTCATTGATAACACACAGCTTCTTTTTGAAAATCTAAGATTATAGATTTGCAAAAACAAATGAGTTGTTGCAGTTCTCCCTGTTTGCACAAGTGGAGGTGAATTCCTGAACACTGTAAGAATAAAGAGATTTCTTCTTTTTGTTTTTTGCAACTTTTGTGTTTTTTTCTGTGGATTTTTGAAGTATTGATCCCAACATGTCTCCTTTTCCCTCCTTAATCTTGGGTCTCCCTTAAGCTGCAGCAAACCAAGCAGAAGCCCAAGTCTAGTGGAGGCTGCATGAAATCTTGCCTGAGGTGAGGTGGAGGGAGCAGAAGACAGGAGTTGTCCTGAGAGCAGCTTGATGCATCAATTCATGAAAAACTTCACTTTTGCAAGGACAATTCTTGCATTTTGCATATTGCTGGGCAGCCCAGCCCCTTCTTATCTTAGTGCAGGGGTACAAAACCTTTGGGTCAGGAGAGCTCTTCAGGTGTCACCTGTCAAACCACACCTGGTGTCCAGGAGTGACACAGGAAAAATTAAAAATATGTGGCAGAAGATCACAGGAAGAAGGTTTTGAGCTTTCTGCCTCCCTGGGTCAAAGCTCAAGGCAGGCCTGTGTTAAAAGAACTTTTTCTTACAACTTCCTTCAGAGCAAGCACTGGTGGTGCTTCCCAAAGCTACAAAAATCTCATGTGGGGCTTCATGGGTCATGGTCTGTGAGCACACTTGGACACCTGAGATTTGTGTTTTCATAAGAAACTTGTGAAGCACAAGGAATGAACACTAGTGATATGTAGATGAAAATATTTAGCTTGTTCTAATTAATCTTAATGCAGGTGGGATGGGGAGACTATATAATTTTTTTTAATTTAATCTGTTTTATTAAATGCAGTAAGGGTGTGGTTCTCAAATTAGATTTTATTGTTTGGTATGAAATGGACCTGAATAATTCCATGCCTAATTAATAAACTGGGCAAAGTTATTTTATTATAGTACCTGAACTAATTTAATTGAAATTTTAAAAGGAAATTAATTGTTATGGATGCAAGTGTAAAAAGAAGGATAAACTCTTTCACCCATGCATAAAAATTACATATGTTCTCTCTCTCTCATTTTTTTTCTGTTTTTTTTTTAATCTCCCTGCCATTTTATAGCAAAAATATGAGTAAATGTAGAAGTATAACATTAGAAAAGATTAGATGCACTTTGGGGTGCATTTCTGGAATGCACCTCTGGGTCAGGATTTAGAGTGCAGTGGTCAGTGGAGCAGTTCTTGTTCCTTCCTCTGTGAGCATTGCTCCCCTCTGCTCCTCTTGGCTTACCTGGCATGCTGACCTGGTGCTAACACTGTTTGTACTTATGGCAGAAACCATGTGGCTTAATAGACCTAAATTTTCATTTTTGCCATTGGACTCAAGCTCTTAGAATTCCCTCTTAGTGTTTTTAATATACTTACTTTCACCACAAGCAGTGAGATATTTTTTTCCCCTTGAAAAACAAGACTTGTAGCCAGGGGGATGGAGGGCAGGAAAACTTCACATTATATTATTCAAATTAATTTTTTAAAGTGTCAAGGTTTTTCTGTCTTTGATAAGTTTTATTTGAAATACCTGGGAGTATAGAAAATCTGTTCCTAGGCAATGCTAAACAGTTTCTTCTTTTATTGTACTTTTTAAAGGAATTTTGCTTGCTAAAGAGAGTGTTAAAAAAACCCCAAACTATTAAAGAATGTATTTTGGAAAAATATAAAACTCTGTTTTATCCAAATAAGTTAAAAAACCCCAGCAAAAACCCCACCAACTTTGCAGATGCCCAGTGGGATGGATACTTATTTTTACTTTTACAAAGACTTTGTTCAAACTCCTGCATATTCCAGAATTTCTGTACAGTCTTTTAAGCTGAAATGTCTTGACATTGCATTTCTCCCTAAGTTATCAAAGGAGACTTTCTAGCTTTAAGCCAAATTCTTTGTCACATATAAGAGCTACAGTAACTTCCTGATTCATTTTGCTGAAATTATGTTTTGAAATCTGTGGGTTTTTTAATATATGCAGCATTTGGAAACATGAAGAGTCCTGGTTTGTATTTTTTAAATGTAGCTTATTTTTGGATATATAACTTTCTTAGATGCTATGAAGGAGCTGTTTCCCTGTGTAACTTAAGGTATTGATAAATCCTTGTGTGGTGCAGCAAAGCATAAAAAGCTTTTTTTGAATTCTAAAGTTTATGGAAGAAATATATTAATATTTAACTAAAACCCCCAACTTCTTCAAAGACAGACACAGACCCTTAAAATACCCTGCTAATATGGTAATTTCCCTTACTGAACTTACTGTTTAGTTTTCATTTCCACTGATGTTGCTGATGAGTCTAGAGGTGTGATGCAGAATTATTCAGAGGAGGCAGAAGTGGGGATGAGCTTTAAACAATTTGATCTTCCCTAGTTTTTGCTTCTTTTGAGGAGCAGGTGGAGAGTGGTGACCAGTGTGCAACTTGAGACACACTCTGAAATGACTTGACTGAAGTTTAAAAACAAAAAAGCAGCAGCTTAATCTCAGATGCAGCTCTTGAAATATTTATGTAATAATACAAATCTACTTGAAAAGCAAGTTGTGGAGTTGTGGTCCCTGTAATTATTTCCTGCTGAGGTAGCAGATCCCAATAACTCTGTGGACATAAGGGTATAGTGTGTAGTAACAGTGAGGATGTTTTTCTGTTGCATTAAAAACATTTCTATTCTGAGTGAAATTAAGAGATCCTCTCCCTTTTTTCTAATTTTTTTTTTTTCAGGAGGGAAACTGTGGTCTTATGTCAGCAAGTTCCTAAACAGAAGTCCTGAAGAGAGCTTTGAAATTCCTGAATCCAGAACATCCAATTCAACTAAAATTTTCCTGGAGCAACCAACACCTAGCCCTAAAGGAGCTGGCAGCAGCACGGATTCCAGAGAAAGCTCTGGGGAGAGCATGCTGAGGGTGGTGCCCCTGAGGAGCAGCCTGACCCCCAGCTCTCAGGATGACAGCAGCACCCAGGAGGATGGCCAGGAGAGCTCCAGGTGGATGGACTCAGCATCCAGCTCAGAGGAAGAGTGCACCACCAGTTATTTAACGTTGTGCAATGAATACGGGCAGGAAAAAATCGACTCTGGCTCCCTAACTGAGGAGCCAGTGGCTAAAGCAGAGAGTGAAGGGCTGCACACCAAAGAGAGGAGCTCCTTGCAGAAGTGCAGTGTGGTTGGCAGTGACAGCTTCACCTCCCAGCTGGCTCCTCAGGAGCGAAAGCTGTTCATTGACACTGCTGAGTCAGAAACAGCCAGCCCCAGCAGGATACTGGACTCCTTAACTAGGTCCAGGAACAGCCCCATGGAGCTCTTCAGGATAGACAGCAAAGATAGCACTAGTGAGCTCCTGGGGCTTGAGTTTGGAGAAAAATTATATAACCTGAAATCAGAGCCTCTAAAGCCTTTGTTTTCTGTCCCAGATCATGACAGAAGCTTGGATGCCCTGGAGAGCAAGATGGGTGTGAAAGCTCATGACACTGTGAGCAGGGGTTCAAATGACTCTGTGCCTGTTATCTCCTTTAAGGATGCTGCTCTGGATGATGTGAGTAGCATTGATGAGGGAAGGCCTGATCTCCTAATAAACTTACCAGGCATGTCTGATGAAACAGAGGAGCCAGCCGTGTCCAGGCCAACAAAGTTTACAAAATCTGACAGGGACGTCTCAGAAGTAAAGTTGTTAGAAACACCTGATGTCTTGCAGTTAAATAATCCTGCAGAGCCCTGCAAAGCATTTGATCAAGAGCCAAATCACATGGCACCAGAAGTGGGAGATCCTGCCCACAAGGAATCAAATGAGCAAAGCAGTGTTGCTCAGGGAGCTCTTGGGACCCTCTTTGCATCAGACCAGGAGGTAGGTGCTGCAGAAGATGGGGCTCTGTTCCAAGAGCTTGGGGCCTGCTCCTTAAACATGGCAAGTGAAGAAGAAAGCTCACATGTTTCCAACCTGCTCCCAGGTGCTCAGGAGGTTGGCTTGGACACAGCCATGCTAAGGAATGAAGGAGTGCTGCTGTTCTCCAATCAAACTGAAGACAGTGGGGAACCAGAGCCAGACCCAGCTCAGTCACCAGCAGCTGGAAGTAAAAAGACTGCACCAAAGAAGGAAGACAGAACAGCAGGAGCAGGGCAGAAGCAAATACATCAGATTTTTCAGGAGCTCGACGAAAGATTAGCGCTCACCTCCAGGTTTAACATCCCAGAGGATTGCATTCAAAGATGGGCAGCTGAAATGGTGGTAGCCCTTGATGCTTTGCATAGAGAAGGAATTGTGTGTCGTGATTTGAACCCAAACAACATCTTATTGAATGATAGAGGTCAGGAACTTTTGCAAATGCATTTCTTTTTATTCGCTGTTGCTTCCAATTAACTGAGTAGGCGTTTTATCTTGTAATTAGTATCTTCATTTCCTGTCTAGAGCTTCATTATCAGTGCAGCAAATTCACCCCCAGTAATAGCTTCTAGTACTTAATGATGCCATTATTCTTAATGATACTGTTTTTAGCTACAAAAGGAGTAATTACAGTTCACTTCTGCAGAAAATGGAAGGGAAAAATGTTTTGATTTCTCCTGTCGTTTTGTTTTTAGGACACATTCAGCTAACGTATTTTAGCAGGTGGAGGGAGGTTGAAGATTCCTGTGACAACGATGCCATAGAGAGAATGTACTGTGCCCCAGGTTAGAGCAATCACCTACAATGTTTCACTTGGAAAGTAGATTAGCAGCTTTCATTTTCTCATGTAGTCTCTGTAGCATACAGCTTGAGATCGTGCAATATCTGAGTTCTCTTTGCTTCTTTTCCTTAATGTCTTAAAAAGCTACAGGGCTCATAACTGCTTTATTGTTGAGCTGTGGTGGTGTTTGTTTTGTCATTTCCATAACGTGCAATTGTACTGAATGTCTTGTTTAAGCAAGTTAGGAATGTTCTGCTTTCTTCCACTTATTTCCTGCGTGTGAGTACATCTTGGAAAATGCAAAGAGCAAAGGAGACTGAAAAGGTGGCACTAAGACCCTTAAAAATACAAAAATGTATACATGCAAAGCACATGGGTGGTGGGGGCAGAACCACAGAGGTTTGAAAAATATAACTCTAATAGGCTCAGAGGTGCCTCTGACATTTTTGATGAGCTACAGTGGGCTTTGAAATAGTTTAGAGAGCTCTTTCCTTAGAACTGCTTTCATCAATCATGAGGGTGATAAAATCAATATCTCTTGGGTTTTTATAGCAAGGATGGCACTTGAAACTGAGCCCTCCCTCTTTTCCTTTTCCCAGTTTATTTTCTGCTAATATAGTGGTCTGTGATTTTTGGCAGTGACAGCCAAAAATCAGGTGTTTCAGGTACAGCTTCATATTTTAAAAATTTCATGGTTAACTTACAAAAACTATGTTTAGAGTTGAAATTACTACTTTTTTTTTATTCTGCCTTTGACATGCCAGCATAACTTTCTGCTGAGTGCATGGTCTGGCCAGGCATTGCCACTTGGCATGCAGGTAGTCCTCAAGTTTCTAAACAAATGTGCTTAGAAAAATTTAGAGTAAGAGTTACCAGCCGTGGAAGTTCTGAATTTAGTTTGGCATCAGGTGTTTTCTTCTGTGTTTTTGTTCTGCAAGTGAAATGCCTCTGTGAATAAAGGTGGTAGGGTCTCAGCAAACTTTGAATGTCAGCTTCTTGAGGTAAATAAAAAAATAAAATCTTGTCCGTGCACGTCAAAAGGGCAGGTGTTATAAAAAATCATTTTCACCTATCAAAGTAAATCCAACACCTTCGTTCTACCCTCATGCCACTTTTATTCAAGCACAAGATAATTGGGGAATCCCAGCAATTACTGTGTTTGTTAAATAGATGGTTGTCCTGGTTGCCAGCGTGTGACAACCTGTTAGAGGGAGGTGTTCTCCTCCTCCCCAGCCCAGCCTCCAACAAAGCACTCCCCAGTTGAGTTCTAGCAAAGAGGGAAGTGCAGCCTTTCCCCACCCTGTCATCATTAATGAGCTGTGAAAGTCAAAGCTTAATTTTTCTGTACTTTAATGAGGATCCAAAGAGAGGCTTTTTTTTTTTGCCCCTTAAGCCCCAACCAGCCAACTCCTGCAGTAATTAAGTGTTTAGGGAGCAGTTGAAATAATATTTAGAAGTCCCCAAATGCAAGAATGAAGTTCTTTACACTGTCATTATTTCCACCTCGCAGCACAGGTGTGGTACCCATCCAGGCTTTTTTGTGCTGAAGTTGCCCTCTCTGCCCTAGCCCAGGCTGCATTTGCCTGGCAAGGTGAAGATTTGCAAATGCAAGGGTTAGATATAATCAAAGTGGATGAATGGCTACTGCTCCATCACTCTTGCCTTTCATATTTCTTGATCTTTATGTTATCTCTGTGGAGCATGCTTGTACTTCAGTGTAGCTGTTAGCTGATCATTTTTAGTAGGAGGGTAATTCTTGGTATAAATTAGCAGCACAAAATACATTTTTGAGCCATTCTCTTAGGGGGGATGGTTCAGTTGTGGTGGATAGCTGAGTCCAAAGCAGCTTTCTTAGGGTTACTGCTGCTGGTAAATAAATGTTGCTTTAGAACTTTTGACCAGTGTTTAAAAAGAAAATCATGTTAATAAGCTTTCTCTAGGTTCCAGTATTACAGGGGGGAAAAAAAAGCTTCTTTTGGATGATGATTTTTTTTTTTTTCATTTTGAGGAGTGTACCATGTCCTGGAACCCCTTTCTCATGAAAGCATTGCTCCTCAAGCTGCTTCTTGGAATAAGGATTTTGAAATTATATTTGTGCTTCAGTTCAGTACACTAGGAACAAGTTTTGAGGTTTTAGTATTATTTTTAAGTTTCTTTTTAAGGTAAGTGTTTCTCACAACTTTTTCTGCTGAGGGTAACGCTGCAGTTTTGTAGTGTTGAACAATTATTTTCACAAAATTTTGTCAGGTGTTGTGATTTCTCACCATAATAAAACACAGTGGCTAAAATAAGAGACTCAAAGTGAGTCTTTATCTTGTTTTGAATTTTCCTGGTGTTTTCAGTATTAGTAAATAATAATATTTAATTATTATTAAATGTTATTATTTCAGTATTATGCTGTGTTGCCCTGCCTCTGGGTAGTCAGCCTTTTCCTTTTCTCTCCTGGCTGAAGGATGCAGTGAAACTTGCCTTATACAAATTTTCTGCTGTGTGTTTTTTAACAGAGTTTGAGATAGAATAGATTTGGGTATGATAACTTGTATGCTCCCTGATTTCAACAATTTAGTGCACTCTTCCAGTGTATGCAAGGAAGGGAAGGTGTCTGTCAATAAACATTGCTTTTTAGGGTCTGCTCTCAGAGACCAAGAACTGGTGATGAGGTTAGGGCTGCAGTTCTTTCTCTGCATTGATTTTTGAGGAGCAAATTTTGGAGGCAGAAAAAGGGGGGGATGAATGTGAAATTTAAACACACTGCAAGATGTCTTCAGTTGAAAATAGGTAGGAAATTGTGTTCAGAGTTACATGAAGATTTTAAGCATGTGTTTGAAGCAGTTGTGTCTTTTCAGTTGTTAAGGTTTCAGATGCTGCTTTCCTGCAGTGTAAGTTATGGAGTGATTTGCAGTGAAGTGCATGAAGAGGTATTTAAATCTTAATTTCCTGAAGACTAACATGAAGTCTAAATTCTACAATTTATATATTGAAAGCTAATTGCTGTGTGGGCCAGGGCTAGAGGTGCATTAGCGTGGGAGCGTTTCAGAGCCAGGGGAGAACAGAGGGGAGAACAGAGATCCGAACAGAGATCCCCCCGTGTGGAACATGCTCGTGGGATCCAGGATTTTGTATTTCAGGCTTTCTGTGCCCCTCGCATGGAGGCCAAGCCAGGCAGTGTGTGTCCAGCCCCAGCAGCACATCCCTGCCCTGGGGCCGAGCAGGGCTCCTGCAGCGCTGCGCGGGGAGGCGATGCCCATTGCTGTATCCCGGAGAGCATCTCCGACACAGCAGCGTGTCTGGAACAGCAGAACAGCAGGCTGCGAGCGCAGCAGCGGCACAGGGGCGAGCCCAGGCAGCGGTGAGCCGCTGCCCCTGCTCTGAGCACAGTGAATTGTGCGGGTCGCGATTGTCGCCGTGCCCGCCGCCGACGGGAGGTGGCATTGCACCATCGCTGGATGATGCTGCGCTGCTGGAGCGCCGGGATGTGCACAGCAGCAACGCTGCTGCAAGCTCGGGGGGTCTTGCTGTGGCTGGGTGACCCTGCTGCTGGGTGGTTCTGTGCTCGTTAAACACACGAAAGTTGCCGCACTGGCTCTGCCACCAGCAGGGCTGGCTGCAGGTGCTTGGGAGTAGTGCCTGGGCTGTGCTTTGGTTAATAGACAAACTAAATCTGCTTTTCGCCTGTGAGAAGTCAAATGTTGTTTCTCCTCTGATAAGTCAAATGTTGTTTCTCTAACTCGCAAGGGAAAGGTTGGATTATAAATTAGACCGTATAAACTCAACACCACTTCCAGTAAAACTATGGGGGAGTTGGCCAAGAATGACCAATTTGCTTTTAAAGGAGAAATGAAGCACTTGTAACTGAGAATTTCTGCTGTGAGGTTTTTTTTTTTTAATGAGGTTTGTGTGTTTTGTTTCCCTTAACTTTCCTCCTCTTTACAGTAATTTTGTTCTCTGAACATTTTAAAGTGTGCTGGGCAGCTGATGTCTGAATACAAAGTTATTAGCAGATCAGATGAGAATGATTCACTTCTGTTTAAACAGCCCTTTGCTCTCCATGCCCCCTGAGAACTCTTATCACATATTTGTCTAAAAAATCCCCACAAAAAACTAACAAAAAATCCCTTGCTTTATCCACCTGCCTGGTGGCTGATAGTATCAGCAATGTATCTCTTTATCTCTTAGTTAATGTGCCTTGGTATTCTGAAGGGGGGAAAATTCCAGTAACAGATTCAATTTACATGGACAGAAACTTGAGCAAATGCCAGCCTAGCAGGGGGGCCATTATTCTGCTCTATAAATAAGTTTAAAAAAGAAACACACACACACACACAAACCTGTGAATCAACATGTTTTGGTCTAATTGAGAGAAAAGCAAGATAGATGAATTTTGAAATGCAAATTATCACCTTCTGTTATTTTAAGTATTGTTTTTGCCAACATTGTGGTCTTAAATATAAGGAGTTGTTAACTTTTAAAGACAGGAATAATTGTATTCCATTCTCGACAGTCACAATTTTAAAAATAAAATTGGTAATTTTTTTTTTTTAAACACCCTTCTCAGTATGCTTTATACCTGTGAGAAAGACAGAATTGTCTACAGCCATTGCCTAGTCAAGGCTATCTTCGGGTAGAAGAGATTTGAGGTTTTTCTCATGAAGAGAAACCTTTAAGGTACTTTTTCAGTCCAAGCTGTGAAGTGTCATGTTGTAGAAGCAGCTTGCTGGCCTGCCATCCCCTGTGAATGTGATGTGTGAATGAGATGTTTTATTTACACTCCCCCAGTTCTTGTTCCAGCAGCAGGGATGCTTTCTGTTGCATCCCTGTAGTGTTTTTGGAGGACGAGGTTTCAGAGCTGGGCTGCCTTTAGAGTCTTTTTTCTTTCTTGTTTAAACACCAAGTTTTCACCAGACTTTGTTTACTAAAAACTGGAGATTTGCTGCTTGAGATCCTAAAGCCAAAGGGAGCTTAGCTTCATAGAAAATGTGAGTAGGAAACTGGCCATCAGTAATGCATCGTATTATTGTGATGCTTTCAGAAGCTGTGTGCTATAATCAAACCTTATTTACACAAACTAGCATTTACAGAAGTCTACACATAAATATATGGTAAATTTGGTTTTATGTAACCTGCTGTTACTTGTGCACAGTGCAAAACCTAAGCAAAAACAAGACTGTGTGAGTAAAGGATTTTATTAAAAAAAAAAGACAAAAATGTTTCAATATGCAACCTGATTTTTGTACTCCCAAATGAAGATGTCACTTTTGCTCTTAAACAATTGAAAATACAGATGCAAAGTGCAGCTGGTCACCTAAAATATATGGCATGAAAATAAAAATTGCTTGTTGCTGTTATTAGCCTGCATGCTATAATTTTTATTTACTGAATAAGGAAAAAGATGATTTGCCTCTGTTTACCAAATAGACATTTGATGCAGGAAAACCTGCATATTATTTGTGTATGTGTTTTTCAGTAGGAGTTTGCAGGCACTCATTAAATCTGCTGTTCTGTATTATAGTAATTCAATTTGAGTAGATTGTTTAAGAAGTAAAATAACTATGGTAGATGGAAGTGCCATTGACCCTGAGAGGTGTCGAGGGCTGGGCTGGGCTCATGGCTGTAGGGTAAGACTGGGCTTCCTGCTTTTTATCTCTGACTCTGTCCTAGATTTTTGTGTGACATTAGTGTCAGGATTATCCTAAAGAGCAAAAGGACAAATCTGGATAGGTGAAGGAGCTTTGGGCATCAAAATCAGAAGGATGGGCTAGCTCAATTTGAAAAGCAATAGGAAAGAGAATCAAACATTAACATGAAAAGTACGTGGCTGGTGTGAATAAAGTCTGGAGGTGCAGAAAAAGTTTTGGTTCCTGTGAGACTGGCAGTGCCAATTTTACAGCAGCCATTTGGAGTGGGACAGCTCTCTGCAGACCCCAGTGTCCCCAGAACACCAGCACAGCTGACTGCTCCCAGAGCAGCAAAATGCCATGAACTTGGTGCTGGTGATTGAAGCACAGGTGTGGGGAGAGCATCAGGTTGTAAGTACAGTCACTGGGTGTTTCAGGTGAGGTCTTGTGGGTTTCTTAGATTCTGTCACTGGAATAAGCAGTGAGATGTATCCAAGGTTTTGTAAAAATCTGATGTTTTAGTCTGTCCGTCATAAAAGTTATAAACAGTTTCTTCTGTTAACTCCAGAAGAAAGTGTACTTCACCTGTGTTTATTTATGCCTGTTATTAGCAGTAGTGTTAATATTACAGATGGGACTAAACCTTGAAGATAGTGTACTAGATGCCTTGTGAAAATAAACAGAGCTAGTTATGAGGTTAATTAATGTTTGCTTTGTTTTGATAACAGAGCAGTAATAAAACTTTGTCTCGCCACATGATTATTTTAGAGGAAGTTTTGATTCCATCTTGGGCTGCAAAAAGAAAGAATGAACACTTCCCACTATTTTTTTTTTTTCCCAAAGAGGAACATAGATGCTCACATGTTTTTGAATTTTAAATGAAACTTCCTATTTTCATACTCCATTTGATCTTAGCAAATGTTCATTGGACTTGCCTCACTACTTTATTGTTTAAAGACCATGATAAACTTCTTATATTTAAATGTAGATGGTTCAATACTGTGCTTTATAAATTGCTGAAGCATTTTAGGCAAAGCATTATGGCCAGATTGCTTGTGGGATGTTTTATTTAGTGGCTGTATCTTATACTACCTTGGCTGACTGAGTCTGATGAGAGTGAATTAGGCTGGAGTTACTCTATTTGATTCCCTGCAAATGTTTCTGTACATATACAGATATCAAAATATGATAAAACAGTAATCTTTTAAAATTAAGTGAGTGTAAGGTAAATAGAATTTCCAGAGTCTCTAATGGTTTTTCATGCAATGTTTATCTTAATTGCCACAGAAGGGGAAAACATTGTATTTCTTTTCAGGGTGTTGAACAAGTCCAATTCTTCATGAACAGTTTCAGACACCTCCTGGTAGTTTAGATGTATCTCCTTATTTTCTGATCAGTGCAGAAATGAAACTTGAGAGTATGTTTCTGCTTGGAGTGTAGGGTAAGGGAAAGGTTTTGAAATTCTTATCAATCCACCCTTCTTAACTCCAAGAAGCCATCTAAGTGCAAAGCCTTTCCTGACTCCTAGGTGTGTGGGGATGCACTACACCCACCCAGAGCCAGATTTCCTGGGAGCTGACTGGAGATGCATTTTTATTTTTAAATTTTTTTATATTACAGTTTGTCCTACAAAATTTTTGCTGAAGTTTTTGTTCTCGGTGATTCACCAGCCATCTGGCCTGAGTTGCACTGTGAATGTCTAAAGCCTCCTGTAAGCCTGGCTTCTCCCATGTTAGCTATTGTTTGCATGTGCTGGTCATGAGGCATTGCTGTCAGCCCTGGAGGAAACTGGTTTGGGAAGGAAATGTGGCAGGTGTGGTAGTAAAAGCCTTTGAAATCCTTCAGCAAGAAGGCAAGGTGCTGTATAAAGAATGAGAAAATAAGCCTTGGTTTGCCATTGATAGCTTTATTGAGAATGTGTGTTCAGGAGAGGGGACTTTCTGCTTCTCCTTAGTTTCTCTTCTGTTTAAAGTGCAGACTGTTGTCAGCTATGTCTCCCTTATCAGGAAGTAAGGTGGTGCTGTGCATAATGCAAATATTGAGATAAGTATGGAAACCATAAAGAAATGGCCTTTCAGTTGAGACCAGCTGCTGTGGAAGGAGGAGAGTGCAGGGCAGGGAAGGTGTTTCCCCACCCCATCTGTCTCTGTCTAAACCTGAGAGCATTTTCCAACTCTCCTTCCCTCAGCTCTCCCAGTGGCTGCTGTTGGAAATGCTTTGTGCAGGAATTCAGCACTGCTTGGTGCTGGATGTCATGGCCATGCTTTGGGGAGGCAGAGAGGGGAAAGCTCTCTCTTTAATGAAATTGCAGGGAAGTTGGAAGAGCTATTGGCTTTTTTTTTGCCCTACTTTATTATTTCTCTGATTTGCTATTTGAGGACGATGGGGATGGTTTTTTTCTGCCAATGTTGTTCTGCCAGTCCTAGAAGCACCAACACTGTGTACATGTGTACACATGTTTATTTTTGTACAAATCCGGGTAAGGTCCTTGATTTCAAGGTTCATGAAGGAAAGATTTGGCACAAATATCCCCATGTTATTCACTTAAGCTTATGTGTCACTACCACTTATTGTCTAAATTACTTTGCTGATGGATTGAGATGAAAATGTTTTCTTAGTCAAGGCAGTTATTGTAGTTCAGATTTATTGCAATATTGAAGCTTTAAAAAAAGCATATGCCTTGTGTGGTATATTATATTAGCCAGCTACTCTGTGTCCCTCAAAAGCACTTCATAATCTACAGTTTCTAAATTTTCCCATGATGTTTAGTCAAGATAAAAAGCAGTAATATTGATGTGGTATCCTGGACTTATTATGCTCAGTATTGCATCAGAGGCCATGTGACCTGCTCAGAGTAAGGAAATGTAAACAACACATGTTTATTTGTAGTATACACGGTGATTTTCAAATTTTCTTTTGTATTTTTTTTTAAGGAAGACATTTATTTTAACCTGAAATAAGGCAACTTTGGAAAGCAGCTAGAAGGCAGACATTGCATAATAGGAAAAAAAAGTTGAGCTAAAATTTAGTTTTTGTCAAAAAGGGGGCTCAGGTGTTTTCCTCTGCTGAGTTCCCCATTTTCTGTTCTGTGTTGGTTCAGTTGATTTGTCATGCAGCTTGTGCATGAGAACCCAGGCAGAGCCCTTCAGCTGTGGGACAAATCTGTGTGACTTGCCTGCTCCTGATTTATTCCACTCCTGTCATTTTGGTCATGGCCAGGAGTGGGTGGAAGGTCCAGTGCTGCTCTTGCCAGAGAACTGCAGTGGCATTTCTTTGGGCCTGGCATGGAAAGTGTCCTTCCAGTTGGGAATAGGAGCTTGGGTTTTGAGGCAGTGGGCTCTGGTTTGCTTTTTGGCTCTTCCTCTGTGTGTGTCCATTTTCTTCATCACTGCTACTTCCTGTGATGAACAGTTCTGTGAAAGAAGGCAGTGTAACTTTGGGGCTTTAGTGAATTGGATCAGCACCTCTGATTGCCAACATAAAGGGAAATTACACCAAAACTGAGTAAACATTTTTTTGTAGAATCTCTTTTCCCTGTGCTCTGAACGATATATTTTTTTCATGTTTAGGTAATTTTTTTTTTTCTGTTGTGTTGTAACTCATGAAGTCCATTCCCACTGAACACCTTTGGGGAAAATGGATTATTTCCTTCAGTAGTATTATTCTAAAATTTAAGGTGTGTCAATAAGGGATCGTTAATGGAACTGAGAATAGAGTAGTCAATCTTATGAATTGAATGGAATGGAACTGAGTAGTCAATCTTATGAATTCTTGGCTTTGTTGTCCTTATTCTGTAATAAGTGTGTGTAATTTAATTTAAAAATAAAAATCTTCACTTGTTGGGAAGAAAGCTGCCTTGAACTGAAAAGGCATTTCCACTCAGTTTCACTGAGAAATGCTGTGAAAACCTTCCACTAGCTGGTTTGTGTGGGAAAGGCCCAACTTGGGGGCTTTTCTATTTTTCTTTTTTTTAAAGGATAGTTACCTTGAAGGTCTGCCTTTCTGAAGGGCTTTAAAATTAAACTGCAAGAACAAATTCTGATTTTTACATGCATTCTCTCAATTTTCCATAATCTTGGCTTCATCCAGGTGCTCGCAGGGGATCTTAAAACATTTTAAAGATTTATGTAATTATGCTATACAGCTCACATGGTTGCTGTTACATCTTGGCAGAAGTTTCTTGGTGCTGATAGGAGTATTAATCTGTAAGGAGTGGAATAAATCCTGCTGTGTGGCACCCTTATAGTGAGTATCAGTCATCCCAAGGCCATTAAGAGTAGTAAACTTTTCAGTGTGAGGGATGTGCTGCCTCAAGAAATGTCTGAGCCATCCTTCCTTGTTGTCTTGCAACAGCAGCAGCCTGAGCTTCGTTCTGGGAGGTGCTGAGCCCCTTGCACTCTGCACAGCCCTGAGCTTTCACAGCCACAGCTATGTGACTGTATGCTAATTGTTGTCCTCTGCTGGGGAGCTGGCGTGGCTTTTGCCACCAAAGCTATTTTTGTGCAGCTCCTGCATTTTTTATTTTTTTTTTTTTAATTTTTTTTTTTTTGACAATCAGAATGAAGATTTCGTCTTCGTCGCAATCTGGTTTTCTGCCTGTTTTAGAGCAGACAGCGTGGTGTGTTTGTATTTAATAATTTTTGTAGTTTAAGGCCTGAGTCAGTGAAGGCCAAGTTTTCTGCATGCATCATGCTACTGAATATGTGTGAGTGTGGCCAGGGATTGTCACCCCCACGTCCCCTCCTGCTGTCCCTTGTGCCTGGGCAGCAGTAGCAGTGTTGGGCTGGATGCAAGGGGGAGCAATCTTTCCTACCAGTGCACTTTGGGCTGGGCTGTAGCAGTGCACAGCTCCTGGCTGTGGTTATGCTGTGGGAAGCAGGTTTGATATCTCTCCATGACACCATTGTGAAGAGCCTCCCCTGGGGATCTCAGTAAAGGGTGTGGGTGAGCCATGAGACAAACCCTGCCCTCTGAGACAAAGCTAAGGCTTGCAGTAGGCTACTGCCCCCTCCCTTGTGCTGCTTTTCTGGGTGTTTTAGGCCACTCTGATCTGTCCAGCTCTTCTGGCCAGGGTGAATTCTCTAAATATGCTTTGCTGTGCTGTCTGTCATTGTCCAGTTTTGTCCAGAATAGAAAAATCATAACTGTAATGCCTACAAGTCTCCAAAGTGCCTATGTATGCATGGAAAAGACAAATTATGCATGAAATGTATGGTGTTGCTGTGCTTGAACAATGCAATCTGTAGGTGGCTAAAGGGCTGACTAAATTGCAGGCATAATGAAAGCTCTGTGGTATTTAGTATATGTTCTGTCAGCATTAAACAGTCACCTTGTAAATATATGTTAATTTTGAAGGTGTAACTGACCTTTTAAATATTAATTGAAATGTCTCATGTTTAGAGGTTGGTGCTATCCTAGAAGAGACAGAAGCCTGTGACTGGTGGAGCCTGGGTGCCATTCTTTTTGAACTCCTCACTGGGAAGGTAGGGCTGGGGGCAAGTGACTCCATAAAAGTGACTTCTTGGCCAGTAGTTTCTCAGCACTGGTGAGTGCCCAGCTATGATTCCCTTGACTGTCTTTCTCAGGTGAGCTTTGCCAACCTGAGCACTCTTCATTTGCTTAATCTGCATGGGACCAGAGAAACAAAACATGCTCAGCCTTCAGCAGAGCAACTTAATAGAGCTGTACCAAACTAAGGACTGAAAACCCTCCCAAAACTGTGCTGCCCTCTGAGCTACAGTGAAATCCAAGTTCTCCAACATTCCAACTGTACATGTACAAAACTTTTGCCCTAATACTTCCAGTATTATTTCCTGAGACTGTGCAGAAGCCATATGTTGCTGTTACACATTAATTCAGTATTTTGAGACAGAGTGCTTGGCCAAATCAAACTGGTGATTGGTTGACAGGCCTTCATGAAGAAAGCAAAGTCCACCAAATTCCCAGGCTCTTCAAATTTGAGCTATAGAACAGAAGCTTTAAGATGTAAATATTCTAAAGCTCTGTCTCAGGGAGCTCATCAGCACCTGTAGACATTCCTCCCAAAACAACCACTTCATACTAGGAAGCACTGAATTTTGGCTTTGTGTGTTGAATTTGCATGGATATTAGGAGATAATCCAAGACTCTAATTTGAAATTTATAAATGTGCTTGCCTGCTTTGACTTTTATCTCTTTTTTCCTTTTCTCCTCCAGTCTCTGGTTGAGTGCCATCCATCAGGAATAAACACTCACACTTCTTTGAGTATACCAGACCATGTGTCAAAGGAGGCCAGGTCACTGATTCAGCAGGTAGGGGAGGGGAGAAATTTGTTTTCTCTATGTACATGTGTGGATGGGACAAATACTTACCTACCTAACTTGTTCTGGTGAAATAAAAGTAAAGCCAAAAAGCTGCTGATAGGAATGAGGATGGCTCTTTTGTCAGCACTGATGAATTTTGCCCAGTTGTCTTGTTGCATTTGCAGACTTTGACTTCTGCTGCCAGCTGGGTCTGTAGGAAACTGGAGTGCTTTGCCATTTCTTCAAAGAACAAGTTTGGCAAATGCTTTGGAAACACCTGCTGGTGATGCATGAACATTTTAGGAATTCTGCCCTAAATGTTCGTGGAAACATTTGTAATGAACTGAAGTAAAAAATGCTGGTGCCAATTCAGCAAGATAGCTCAAAGTACTATGAAACCTGAGGCACACTGATTAGAAGTTATGACCTTGCTGTGCTTGAAAGTCTGTAGCTCTCCTCCAGGAAACCTTCTGGATGCCACTTGTTAAGAAAAATAGTTTAAATGGTGAATCCAATGACTTTTGTAGACAGAAGATAAGTGGTAGGTTGGACAAAAGGCAAAATTGTAAAACATAGGCAAGCTTCCAGACTGACACACCATTTTTAAATTAATGGGAATAGTACTGTTTGATGGTGTTAGTTTACTCTTAGCTTTAGGTAGAACTTATGGTACTGAGCTTATAGTACAGGGTCTTGAAATTCAGTTAATGCAGTCTTCCTTCTAGTTAATTTTGACTTAACTGTGGATAACAGATCTGACCTGTTCCACTTGAGAAGAATAAGCAACACATGTGGATTGTGCTGTTCAGCTTTGAAGAGGATCTTGCTAGTGGATGCATAAATGATGGCATGACTTAGACATAGTTTTGAACAGAGCAGAGTGGACAAAGTATTTCTTGAAGAGAACAGATTTTGAAAATTCAGAGAGTCAAAAGCCCCAGGGGCAGATTGATTTCTGTGCTGTTACTGTGAGATGATTAGTGGAAATGGAACTGTGTGTTTGGACACCACCTATTTTGACTAAGTGCTGTGAAGTCACTGAAGGTGAAAGTACATGTTTGTGTATGCCTGGCAAAGGTAGAAGAGGAAATGACTGAAGAAAAATCCCATTTTTATATAATCTGCATTTGTGCAGTTGGATGGTAGCAAATTTTTACCCACAGATACTATAAGAGACAAATAGCTGAGGGAAAGCAAACCCACATTTAATGAAGGGAATTCCTCCCATTGAGACTGGAAGACAAATGAAGTCATCCAGTCTGTGCATCCCTGCCAGTGCAGGATTGTTTTCTGCTGTAGACTAATGGATGGCACATTTTCACACATGCCAAAGAATGTCTCTTTTGCCACTGGTGGGTTTAAGTGGCAAATGTATTTTTGCCACTCACAGCTGTGTTACAAGGCCATGTCTGTTCAGAGAAGTCTCCCCAGTGCCTGTTAGGTCAAGCTGTCTAGTGCAGGCTGGTGACTTATCTGGTGGGGCTTTGGCTATATGGAGCAGTAAATCACATTTTTGTTGTGTGACTATCCAAGGAAGCTGCCATTCATTGTTGAGGAAGCCTTGTCAGGAAAAGGAAGAGAGCTCTCTTGGCATGGATAGCAATTTGTCATTGTGACTTTCCTTCCCCCCACTGCCAAGGGTAAACAGGTCAAAACATCACAGAGTGACTCTCTGGGATCAGTGTTCAGCTATACAGAAAATTGTGTCAGGCCTTGTCTCCTGCTGTGGCTTCCAGTCCAGGTGACTCCATGGTAAACATCTTCTTCATTTAGCCAGCATCTAAAAAACAGAGATCTGTTTATTTCTGATGAAAGATAAATTTTTTTTTTCATGTTGGTTTGGTATTTTGCACTCAGGTTTTTTTTCAGGGAGCTTCAAGTTCTGTTACCAACAAAATATGCAATGTGACTTTTCAATAGGTGTCTGTTTCAGTTTACATTTGTTTTCTGAGATTAAAGTTATTCTGGGAGCACAGATTCCAGAAAATAAATGACCATGCATGATTTCCCTGTGCTGGTGTCTCCTGTATTTCCAGGGAAGGCAGAGACACCCTGGCTGCATCTGTGGCTTGTGGGAGACACCAGAGCAGCACCATTCACTGTCAGCAAGCTACTTTTACTGGGTGACACTGTGACTGCAAATAGCAGAGCCATCTTAAAATGTGTAAATTCCTATGTTTATGGATGTAGGCTCACTTAGATGTTGACTGCATCAAGATATGAATACACATTTTTCCAAGTGACAACTGGGAGAAGTTATCCTATTAGCTGTTGCAGAAAAAGCAAGCAAGAGATCATGCCTTTGTACTGGCTGTAATTGAGTAGAGTATAAACAGTTCTTGAAAACTGCAAAATATGTTTGTGTGTCTTTATTAGTCTCTTTGGAGTTTACCTTTGCATTCCCTTTTATATGGATTGGTATCTTTAAACAGATGTAAATATTGTGATTTCCTTTTCACATGAATTCAGCATGTGATGTACAACTCAAAAGCAAACGAGGTGCTGAATTTCAGGAAATTTCCATGAAGCCATTAGGCTGTTTTGTTTCTTTCACTGGGGTTTTAGATTTTTCAGTTTTAGGCCATTTGTAGGACTCTTTAAAAACTTTTTTTTTTATTATTTTTTTTTTTTTTAAGGAAATGGAGAGCTGGCTATGTTATCCTGATATTTTAGGACCAACTCAAAATTTATGAAACGGAAAGTTACAGAGCTCATCCCTGGTGCAGCCATAACACAGAGGAGTGAGCAAAGGTTAACATGAAGCAAACACAGTGTCCAGAGTTCTACTGCTGCAGGCTCTGGCTGCTGCTGTCTCTTTTTAAAATGAGGTTACACTTAAATGAAGTCCCAGTGTGCAGTGCTTCAGGGAATTGCATGCTGTGATCAGTAGTCTCTGAAGACTGTAAGACTTGAGACTCAAGGAAAGGAGAGTCTTCTTCCATTTACTGGATTTTAGGAATTTCAAGTATGCTTTTGCACTCTTGAAAGTAATTCACAGAGAAGGAAAACGGTAGGATGTCCCTTACCTTAGACCTTTCTGGAACTTTTAAGCAGTTTTTTTTTTGTTCTTCCTCACTGAATCCTGTGTATTTTTCTTTCATGTCAAGCTTTTGCAGTTTAATCCTGCGGAGCGTCTTGGTGCTGGCGTTGCTGGGGTTGAAGACATCAAATCTCATCCATTTTTTGCCCTTATAGAATGGGCAGATCTGCAGAGATGAGAGACACGTGCCCTCTGAACACACTCAGGTCAACTGGACAAGTTTCTCTGGCACAGGAGCACCCTGCCTCACTTGCTTTGGGTGTCTCAGACCACCTGGACATTGTGGCTAAAGGGTGCTGGAGCAGAAGTGAACCCTTGGGACAGAAATCACTGCTTGTGAGGGTGCTGGCTGCTCTTTGCCACAGCTGGCTGCTGTGTGTGTGTGAGTCCTTTCATCACAGGAAGGTTTGTGAGGCCACTCCTGGGCAGTATTTTTGGCACTGCCAGCTTGCCAGATAAGCAGGGGCAGGAATGTCCTCCTGGTGCTTTGCCTGCTGATGGAAGTGTCTGTGGACTGTGCCAGTTGAAAGTATTTTTTTATTGTGTCATTAGACCATTTCCCTATGCTAAGTGCAGCTCTTGGGAGGGGGGGTAAGGAAGGAAAAAGCAAATAATTTATTAATGGTATATGCTAAAGAAAATACTAAATAAAATACTAAAATGCTTTATGCAAAAGTTGACACATTAAAAATAATATATCCATTAAAAATTAAGAAAGCTGTTGCATAATACTGTGGAATGTGTCTTGAAAATAGCATATCATTTCCCATTCTGGAGAGAGCATATAAAAGGCAAATAATGCTGTCAAATGTTGTACTTTGTTGGCTGGCAATGTCTGTTTAAAACTCTTGACTCTGTTGTATTTGATGAGCTACATGTTAAAGTCACTACAGAAAGGGAAATCTTCTTTTCCTCAGCTGGATAAACACTGCTTTAGCACTCTAATAAGGAGCAAGGACACATAACACTAAATAAATATATAGATAAAAAAGGAAAAACTCTTCTCTCATCGCTGCAGCCACTGCTTTATCACTTAATGAACTTCACTTCCTCTAAGTGTCCTATTTTTAGCTGCTTCTTCAGGAAAAAAACCTTTCTGCTCATGTTCTTGTGCTTGAGGAAGCTTCTGAACTCCCCTGGTTGTTTGTTAATAGTCTTAATAAAT
Organism: Sitta europaea; assembly: GCA_013400255.1. Lineage (NCBI taxonomy): Eukaryota > Metazoa > Chordata > Aves > Passeriformes > Sittidae > Sitta > Sitta europaea. The sequence continues at coordinate 702,826 of VXBS01007401.1, forward strand.
CAAAGAAAGCCTTTACCCACTCTGCTGCTTGAACAGGAAGAAGCCTGGGATTTGCTCATGCCAAATGACTAAGTGACATCTCTGAGCAAACCCTAGTGGGTAAGACTTGGGCAGGAGCCAATGAGCTGACCTGTTTGTTTGCTAGAAACGTCTGGAGAGTGGCAGAAGAGCACAAGACATGCAGAATATTTTGCTGAGTGCTGCTGGTGCTGCTAAGCAGCCATGCCTATGTGGCTTCCTGATGTGCAAACACTGTACACTGCAATGTACAGATTATGGATCCATGGGTTTTTTCCTAAATATTCCCTTTGCTTGCACTCTTTTTTCCCCCCCTTGTCTTCCTCTGCCCAGCTTTATCTGGAGAACAAAGGGCAAATTCCTTTGGCAAAGTGAGGTGACAGGAACAATTATTGAATTTACAACTCAAAAAAAAAAAAAAAGTATCCTTCCATTTGTATTTTAGCAGTGTATTTTATAGGCACTCCCAAAAGTGCATCTGTACAGTCTCCATCTGTTGGACACCAGGTCGATGTATTCAAATAAAGTGGAAAAGGAAAATGCTTCACTTAAACAAAGGAAATCTGGAAACTTTTTTTTTTTTTTTCCTTTTAAAATTATTCCACTCCCCTCTTTTTATTTTTTTTTTTTCTTCCTTGTGCTGGCCAGGCCAGCAGAGGGGCTGTCCCAGCCCTGCAGGCTGTAACCAGGTCACTGGATCACCGCCTGCCCCGTGCTGTCCAAGATTACCTCACTGGCAGAAAGCACGGTTCAGCCACCACACTCATAACAGGAACTCCCCCAGGTGAGCCACAGGAACAACTTCCTGTGCTGGGAGAGCTGGGCTGAGCCCAGCTTCCTTCCAGCACTGCCCTGCCTCTGCTTTGGAGAGGGCTGGGGGCTCAGGGAAAGCCTCCTGACTCCCCTGCTGGGGCTGCCCAGCCAGAGCACTGCCTGGGCTGCTCTGGCCCCTTGCATGTGGGGATAACTGTGCAAAAAAGGGTTTGCCAGGTTGCTGTTGTGTTCAGCTTGTGCTGACTGTAAGCAAAGGCAGGATAAGATAGCATGGCAGCACAAGCTGGTTTCTGATGATCAGTCACTCCCACTGCAGAGCATTCCGTGTAGTTAATGACACCAAACTATTTTTTTTTCAAATGTGTTACTGGTGAGGAAATCTAGATCATGGAGAGTGGGAGGAATGGCAGTATGACTTGCCTGAGATGAGCAAGGTTTGAGATGCTGCAGGTATTTGTAACATTGCCACTGACTCAGATAATTGTTTTGTCAAGGGAAGCACGGTCTGGAGTTAATTGCACAAAACCAATCCTGCTTCTATCTTTTTTTTTTCCTTGAACATGTATTATGTTGTATTGGTGTTTACATGTATTCCTTTAATAAACAAAACCTTTCAAACGTAGTTCTGTAATTCAGACCTTGCCTTTCTGAACTTCACTTTTGGTTCTTGAAGACTGACTTTACCTGAGCAGTGCCTTTTGTCCTTTACTTTAATGAGTTGAAATGCTCTAGATACCTTCTTTTTGGTGCCTGTTACAAAGCCCTGTGATGCACACCTCCTTGTGGATGAAAGTTCATTCCCACTTCCTTCTGTTACACCTAATAGCTAACAGCAAAACAAATCAGTGCCTTTTTTTTTCCACAGGAATTAGCGACAGTCTATGTAAAACACAGTAAAATAAACCTGTAGATTTTCCTATTCTCCTGTGGGTGTTCAGATACAGTAGATTTCACACTCAGGGCATCTCAAAGTGGTAATTTATTGCACCCTGTTGAAGCACCCTATAAGATTCTTTGTGCCCTATGAAGAAAAACTGGGATACAAAATGTTGGAAGGCTTGCCCTGGGTAGAATTGCCACGAGGTGAGCCTGGGCCCCTGCCCAGACCTAGAGGAGAAACTGCAGCTCGTGACATACAGGGGGCATAACTTTGAGTGGCTGCATTCACAGCTTCTGTTCTTGCAGCACAGCTCCTGTGTCTCCTGTGAAAATCAGCTGGCAGACAGCAGGCTCTGTCACGCTGACTCTGGCACACCTTTGGGATGCTGAGTTGGCAGGGTTACCTGCCCAGGACACACACCCTGCTCCTCTCTCCAGGGCTGGCCTGTTCCTTGGTGTGTCCCTGCAGTGAAGGGCACTGCCATGAAGAAGGCTGGGCAGGTCAGCCCTCTCTAAATGAAGCACTCAGCATAACAAGGTACAGGGAAGTGTGAAGTAAACCACTATGGGATTTTTTTTTTTTTTTTTTTTAATGTGGTATCATTTGTTTTCTCAAGGACACTGAGTAGGAAGCTGGAGAAACAGAAACTTCCTCTGTGGTGAGATTTATGGTTGGGATTTTAGCAATAAAATGGAAAAGTGCAATTGTTAGATTGGGTTTGTGCTTTCTGTGGCTCCTGGCTGCTGATGTGCTCCATGTGAGCATCAGCATGTGAGCATCCCAGGGCCATCTCCTGGGACCTGGCACGGGCCATGCTGTGGCTGGGCACCCCAACCTCCTCCTCCTCCAGCCCTGTGTGTCTGCTGAGCCACCAGTGGCTTCCCAGTCAGAGCCCCACAGCTTTCTGCAGGCCCCAGCAAGTTCAGTGTGTGGGATTTGCTCACCTGCAGTGGGACATTGCCCATTCCCTGCCCTCAGTGCCTGTTCCCATGGGGCTGCTGTCCTGGGTGGACTGTGGACATGCTGCTGTGGTTTCCCTCAGCCATGCTCCTGCCCAGTGGAATTAGCAGGGCAGGAGACTTTGCTGTCACTGTGATGCATAGAGGGAACACAGTAACACACACACAGGTGTTCAGGTAGAGAAGAAGAGAAGAACTCTCCAGGTTATTGCTGACCTCGTATCTCTCAGTTTCTGGACAGTGACCAGAGATTGCACAGAGAAGTTCCCACCTCTCCATCTCCACTGGGCACCTGAGAAGTCCATCAGGTGAGATCTTTTACAAAGGAATGCAAACATGATCCTGGTTTATCTCACAATCCATGAGAACTGACTCCACTATACCCAAACAAATCAGAAAGCTGATTTTCAGGGACAGCAGGCATGTGCCCACCAACAATGGGTAGGTTGGGGCGTAGTGAGGGCCAGATCTGGGGCTTTGGCCACCCTGAGCACCTTCCATCAGGTTGTGCCTCCAGGGCTGGCCCCCTGTGGGTGACACAGGGTGTCGAGGCAAGGTCAGCAGGCTGGGCACAGCTCCTGCTTGGGGAAATGGGTCTGGGGGCTCGGGGGCACTGAGGGGCTGGGCAGCAGCAGCAGGGTGCTGGCAGCCCCCAGGACAGGGTGCCTTGGTGGCTCCAGCTGCTCTTTGGGCAGGGTGGCAGAGCCAGCTCCCGGAGGGGGAATGGGACTTGCTTGAAAGGTGGCGAGCAGCTGCTGCTGGCAGCGGGGCTGGCACTGGCACTGCAGCGCTGCTGCGGCGCCGCCGGCGCTGGATCCTGCCCGAGCCATCTGCACCGCAGCCCCGGCCCAGAGCTTGGGGTGACCCCAAGAAAACCCCAGCTCGGCAGTGGCCGCGGGGCAGAGGAGCCCGAGCGGGCACAGCAGAGAGGATGCTGCAGCCTCCTGGCAGCGGGTGGCAGCTTGATGTGCTGCCCCGACGGGACCTCGCTGCCTCTTGGCAGGTCACAGGCTCTCCTTCTCCAAAGGCTGCTCTGTCTCCATCTTCCTGGCCCAGGGAGCCGTCAGGAGGGATTAGTGCTGCTGCCAGAGGGCTGCAGTGGCTCTGTGAGGCACGGCAGGGCTGGGGACACGGGCAGCTCTGGGCGGGGGGGAATTGCTGCTGCCTTGGGTAGGCTGTGGGTGATCACCTTGAGGCTTTGCTGTTGAGACCCTAAGGGTGGCAAGTGTGAGAAAATTCCATTGGGGGTAATAAGCTAGACTAGGCTGTTGCCTAGTGGAGGAGCTGGATAAAGATGGACCAGACAAGGAGTGAGCAGTTGTTGGGGCCAGTGGTCTGGTTTAGAAGAGCCTTGCTGGCTTCTTTTTCATTGCCTTGGAGAGGAGACATTTCACCTTGATACAACCTCACTTGTGCTGGTTTCTCCCATCCCCTTCCATGAGCTGAGCCATTTATTTCCAGGTTTGCTCAGCTCTCTCTGTCCATGTCCTGTGTCACATCCTTCAGCCTTGGTCACAGATCTCCTTGCCCTTGACTCTGAACTGCTGCCCCAAAATGCTGGGATACGGGAGCGGATTATGAGATGCAGCTGTTATCCCCATACACTGGTGAAGCAAAGAGAGAGGATTACTCCCACAATATGCAATTAGAGGGACTGTAAAAGTGTTGGGAAATTGGTTCCCCCAGCAGAGTGTGAGTAAGGAGAGTTTTATGGCCCCTGGTGCAGTGGTGGGATGAGGAGGCAGGAGGCTCCATGAGAGGGGCCAGTGGTGTGCCATGAGTGAGAGCACGGGGCTGGCCAGCTCTGCACCACGTGGGAGCTCTGTGGGCTGACATTTGCCAGCTCATAATCTTCCTTTACAAACCAGGCATGGAGAAGAGCTGCTTCAACAGCATGGCTCATGAGCCAAGTGGCACACGCCGTTTCTCCAGATTTTAAAATCTGTTACTCTGCTGCCTTGTCTCCATCCTTTCCAGCCTCATGTCTTCTTTGGCCTCAGGGAACTCTCCTGTGGCCAGCCCCTGCCAGGCCCAGCAAACACAACAGGGTGAGGTGAGAGAGGAGCTCCCCTGAGAAGGAGCCTGGTTCCTTGCAGGGCCCTCGACAGGTGCTCTGGGACTCTGCAGAGTTCTGAGTGAATCACCTTTCCAGGGTAAAGCAACAGCACAGTGTGAAGTCCCAGCCCCATTAACATCATTGGGAGTTTTCCCATTGACTTTTCTGGGGTCAGGAGCTTACCCTTCAATTAGAGAGAGAAGCCAATTTCATGGAAACAGGTACAGAAAGCTTGTTTGCCTTCCCACATTAAGCACACCCGTGGAGTTTCAGTCCTGGTGTTAGTGGAATAAGTGTGGGGGGTTTTGTTTGGTTGGCTTTTTGTGGTTGGGTTTTTTTAGTGTTGTTTTGGTTTATTTGCCATTCTGGTGGGTGCAGTTAGCACAGCTGCTCAGTTACTCTCCCTGGCTGGGGTGAGGTCTGCTGGTCTTTCCCCTCAGCCTTTGCTGTGCCTCTGGTTTAGTGTGGGGACCTCCCTGTCAAACGGGGAGGGCGTTTTGCATGGTGGCAGAGAGGGGAAGGGTTTCTGGGAGCCTGCCCCCCGTTTTCAGGCTGAGAAGCCTTTGGCGAGCAGGGCTGCTCATGCCCCGTTAGGGTGGCTGGGGCACAGAGGGCTGAGAAAGGCAGGCATCTGGTTCCCTCATTATTCCTTTTCATAAATAATCCCTTGTCCTTGCACCCTGGACTCTGACAGCATTTAGAATATGCCGGGTGGGTTTGTTTTGTTTTTTTTTTTTTCCCTTCTCCTCTCCTAAACTTATTCATTTGGAGAGCAACGAGACAATAGCTTTTTGTCTAAATCTTCACCAGCGGAATTGCCAGGAGAGATTTCCGCCCCCCTCTGCCGTCGCTGCTCCTTTTGTCCGCCCGGCAGCGGGGTCTGGAGCCCGGCTGGGAGTTCCCAGCTGCCGGGCTGTGGCAGCATCTGGCAGCATCTGGCGGCTTGGCAGGGCCGGGCAGCGGCGCTGGGTGCGCGCCCTGCTCCGCTCCGTCCCGACCAGCAGCAAGGATAATCATTAAATCTGCGAATTGTCGGCCAGGGCGGCTGCCCTTGGTGTTTTTGTCCTCGGCCCTGGGCTTTTTTTGGGTTTTTTTGGTTTTTTGGTTTTTTTTTTGTAGCATCCCGTGCAGCCTCACCTTCTTGCGCTGCGAGCGTTTCGGGTGCCTTAAGGCATGGAGCTCCTTGAAAGAGAAATACAAATCACTAAAAATGTAGAGATAAAACCCTCTCCTTAGAGGCCATGTGTTTGGCATGGGAAACACACGATAACAGCTTGCTTTAGAAAGGTGACATTTCCACTGAAGGCTGAATAATAAAAAATGCATTAGACTTTTGTAATGAAGACAGCTTCTGGGACTGGGGAATCTACTGCTTCCTTGAAATATATGCGTGGGAGCTCTCGCTGGCCCTAATGGGTGTCACATGTGGCTCTGGCTACATTAATGTTGCAGGCTCTATTAAAAGGGATTGTCAGTAGCCCTTCACGTGCACTGAATCAAAGCTGTCTTTCTCTAACTTTGCTTTAGCTCAGCCTTGTGCCTGTAGACTGACTTGCCCAGGGTTAAGTCACTTTTAATATTAAGATGGATAGAAAAGACTCTTAATACTTTTTTTTTTTTTTTTTTTTTTCTTTCCCTTTTAATTCAGAGCTTGCTGGTGAAGGACTCTGGAGGGATGGGGAAGGAGGAGACAGCCAGGCAGCTTAAAGAGGCCTCTGAGGGTCATGTTGAGTCTGTGCTATTACATTCCAGCGAGGAGAATAGCTTTATTGACAGACAGCTGTTTGACTCCTGCAGCCATACAGTGTCTGCTGCAGAGCTGCACAAATACCCAGCCCGTGTTGACAAATTCCTCCTCAGTGCAAGATAGTTAAACCTGCTTGTTTAATCATTTGTGTGCTCTTACCTCTGCTGCTCTGAGAAGAATGAGCTGCTGTTTTGCAATACAATGCATGAGAAGCCTCTAAATGCTCAGAGCTGTTTCACGTGAGGTTTTCAGGGTGTCTTTTATTTAGACCCTCTTGGAAACTCAGTACTCTATTTTTTTATTCAATTAGATTCTTCTCTCTCTCTCTCTTTTTTTTTTTTCTTTCTCTGAATAATGTTTGGTTTTCAAATAAAAAATCTGGCCAGCTGTCTTTACAGAGGAGGCAGCAGCTCTCTTGGCAGACCTTAGGTGCTGGCACAGCCCCTTTAGGAGTCCCACACCTTGGTTTGCAGCACGTGTGCAAAGGCACGTGAGGGTTTGTGTTTGGGTTTGGCTGTTCTGGCACAGGGGATGGAACCTGTGCTCCTGGTCACCTCCTGTCTGTAGCTCAGGGGGTGGCTTTTTGACCTCCCACCCGTTTCACAATAAGGTCCACCTTCATACCAGCATACTATCTTGTCACATTGTTGGCCTCCTCTCTGGAAATATAGTATCTAAAATTAAAGATTTGTTTCCGTTTTGGAAATTTTCTCTTGACCTTTGTCACTTAAATAGGTAGAGAGGTGTAAATCAGGGCTCCTGCCACACAGTCAGTGGGAAAAAAGAGAGATGTCTTTTGAGATTTTCTTTGGATCCTCTTTACAGTGTAGCATCTCTTTAGTCCTTTTAAAATATTTCTGATGTGTGAGTGATTCTCTAATCAAAAGGGTGTTATTGAGGGGTGACCAGAAGAGAAAGCCTCACTGAAATGGGAATTATTCAGTTGTACAATAAATGTAAATCTGTCCAGTTGTTTTTTCGAGGGATGGGTCACTGTATGTTTATGTGGCAGTGAAGGAGATGTGCATCCCTTTCAGGATCACAAAGCTGGGCATGCTTGGAGTGGTTGGCACAGCCTGTGGCTGTAACACCTCATGGAGCTGAGCCTGGGGGTGCTGCAGGGTTTTGAGACTTTATCAGTTTCCTGGCAAGTGCAGGCAAAGCCAAAACATTGTCTGAAGTTTTCAAGTTTTAGTCCTGGTGTTGGTGCAAGACATTGGTTGTGTTGTGTGATGGTGCTTGTGCCCTGTGGAAGGACACAGGCTGTGTCTGATGAGGCTGCAGAGATCAGCAGGCAAAGAAATCAGGGTTCTGCTAATTTCAGAGAGTACAGGAAGGGTTTTTTTGTTACTGTGATGCAGATGGAAACACACAGCACACACACACAGGGGTTCAGGTAGAGAAGAAGAAAAGAACTCTCCAGTTTATTGCTGACCTCGTATCTCTCAGTTTCTGCACAGTGAGCAGAGATTGGACAGAGCAGTTCCCACCTCTCCATCCCCACTGGGCACTTGAGCAGTCCATCAGGTGAGATCTTTTACAAAGGAATGCAAACATGATCCTGGTTTATCTTACAATTCATGAGAACTGACTCTAGGTTATTAAAACAAATCAAAAGGCTGAATTTCAGGGACAACAGTTTTTCATTGATTTAATTTTTAAAACCCCAGCACAAAACACAGTCTTAGGAGTATGGCACAGCTTTGCCTGTTTCCTGGACCAGGCACCCTCTCCCAAAGGCTGAGGAGCCTGGACAGCTCCTGCAGCTCCAAGGGAATCCCTCCTCCTCTCTCCGTGTCCTTCCTGAGGGGGTTCCATTTACAACCAAGTTATTCCCTGAATCTTGTTTTTATCATTCACACAACTGCAGTTTTGACTTTCATTTCTTTTTCAGTCTTTTTCTGGATGGACTTGGTTCTGACTTGTCTCCTAGCCTCCAAAAGGGTGGTTTGCTGCAGAAATGTTGGCTTTCATTCCATTCTAACATTTTAAAAGCATGTTCCCTTCTTTTTAGTACATCCTTACAGCTTGTATGTTGAGGCCCAAGAGCTCTACAAGTTTATGTGGCTATTAAAATATTTATAGATGAATGAAAAATATTAAATAAATCCCAATACTGTGAACTAGATTAGGAGCTTTGGAAGATTTAGAAGCACTTCTGGCTTAGAGTGTAAGTCAACCTTCAGCTAGAGGCATTTTTAAACAAAAGCTTTCTTTCTGTCCTTCATCTTTCATCATTTTAAGAGACTAACTGCAGAGCTCTGACACAGTCTGTTGAATTCAGAGTCCACCTTCAGGGCTGGGTCAGTACAGCTTCCAGCCAGAAGATGACTGAAAGCAAATCTTGTTTCTTCAGGTTTCCACTTTTTAACCCTGCTGCTGATAGCATGACTGTTGTTCCCACTGGTCTTTTGGAACAAGATTTTTGGCTGGAGACTAATGTCTTTTTATTATGCAAAATCCAAAGCACCCAGAATTCCTGCCAGTCATGGGGCTGGAATAATCCCCATTCCAGCTAAGTGTGGACTGGAGCAGCTGGAGCAGGACACCAGCCCAAAAGTCTGATGGATAAGGGAAAAAATCCTGTTCTGTGTTCATGAGGTAGCACTGTTTTCACACAACCCATGCCTGGAGGAGGGAAACCCTCAGCCCCAGAGAAGGGACAGTCCAAATGGCCTCAGCTCAGAGGGCCTGAAGAAATGGGGCTGCAGCCACAGGGTTTGGTGCCACTGATGCTGCTGGCACTGAGCTCTTCAGGCTCTCTTCTGATGCTCCCCAATTTAAATCCACCACGACCTTCTCCCTGTTTTCCTCACTCCTGAACGAGGAGAACCCCCTGTGCTGGTGTCCAGGTGCTGCTGCCATGGGGTGATGCCCAGAGGATGATCCAGCACATCCACCCTGAGCACTGGGCAGCTCTGCTGCAGGAGGTCAGGGATTTCTAGCATGGAATACAGCAGGGCTTCTCTGCAGTCATCATGGAGAGGGAATTTTCCTTGGATGTGTGCAGCTCTTTTGTTACAAAGCAAGCCATGTTCCTGGTGTGCCACTGTATGCACAATGCTTATTTACTCCAGCCCTTAATCAGAGCTGGGTCAAATCCCTCTAAGGAAAACATAAAGGCCTTACAATGTTTGGGTTTTTTTAGGAATTAAAGTTATAACTCCTCCTCTGAAGCCTTGATTCAACAGCATTAATGTCACAATACTGTAAGAAACAGCCATTATCAACCAAACTCAAACCAGGTAAAAACCACTAAAGGAATTTTGTCTGGAGTGGTCAAATTTCAGTGCAAACACAGAGGGTCAACTTGTGACACTTGGCTCCTGTATTCTGCTCGTAAGCATCCCAGTGTATTTGCTTTGCTCTCCCTGTCTTTTTCCTCCTCTGTTCCCCTGCCCATATATCAGTGTCAGGGAGTTCAGACATCACAAGGGCCGGTGTTTTTTTTATTATTTTTGTAGCACCTAATGTGGAATTTTGCATGAGCAACACTCCTTCCTGTGGGCACTTGGAAACTCTTTTGTGTTACGTCCGTCCTTTCTCTAAAGTAATCACTCAACTATTTCTAGCAATAAAACATCCCTCTGTAGTGCCCTCAGACAGGGTACAAAGATTAGTGCAAGATCTGAAGGCCCTGTCCAGCTAAATTCAACAAAACTTCCATGGCCTTTAATGCTCTCCATTTTTATTTGACTGAAGATATTGCCTGTGGACATGGAGTAGGAAAAAGGCTCCCAGATAGACACCAGCTCTGTGCTCCAGAGAGGCTGCACACTGTCTGAGTGACAGGAACAGGGGTCTGGGCATATCTACAGCCTGACTGTCTGTGTTTTGTTGGTTTGTTTTTTTGTTTTTTTTTTAATTAACTTTAAAAACACTACACCAAATTTTTCTCTAAAATCCGTTAGGCTGCTGGGGGTGGGACCTGCCTCTTCTGCTGGCTGAAAAGGCAGTGGGGATTTTCCCTCTCCCCAGCTGGGGAAGTGAGGACAGAAGCATTCTCAGTCAGGCAGTTTGATCTTACTTGGTGCCCAGGATGCCTTTGGGGGAGGGAAGGTTTTCCTAAGACATTTACACCTGACTAACAATGGCACAATCCATTTCCTTTGCTCTCTGCTCAGGATTTGGCACTTTCTGAAGCAGCGCTGAGGCTCCTGACAATTATTAAGAAACCCCTCAGGACTGGAGGGGTGTCAGGAGTGACAATTGTTCTATTTCCCATGCACATGCCAGCTGAGCATCTTTGCAGCTCCTGGCTTTGGGAAGCACAGAGCCGCTCTGTTTGTGGGAAAACCCAACTCCTCTGGCTCTACCAGGGGAAGCAGCTCCTCCTCACAGCGCTGGGATGAAAGAGCTGCTTGCTCTTTGGCTTTTCTTCAGTGCTTCTTCAGCTGGGCCACCTGGGGGAATCCCTCCTGTGCTCCAAACCTCAGTTCCTCAGGAAGGAGCCCTGTGTGTGCAGCTGCCCTCAGTGCCCCACTCTCTGCCTTTGGCACTAAACAAAAGTTTACTTCACATTGAGGGTATTTTTGTGCAGCACCTTTTTTTTTTTTCCTTTTTTTTTTTCTTTTTTCTCTTTTTTTTTTTTTTTTTTTTTTTTTTTTNTTTTTTTTTTTGTTTTGTTTTTGTTTGACAGCCATGACAGCCTCTCCTCATTATTATGGAAAATATAGGGTTGGTGGTAATTACTATCTGAGTATGAATGGGAGCAGAAGTGGGCATAGACTGCACTGGCCTTTCTTTGACAAGGTATAACTTTCTTCTGAATTTCCGTGTTAATTAATGCTTATTTAAAAACCACTTTAATTGGCAGTAAACATCTCAACTTTTTGTACTCATTAAAATGCACCCATTGATGTGTGATGGATTTTTTAAAGCTTAATTAACTTTCTTCCTGTATATATAACCTATAATAATGACAAATACTGGAAGCTGCCTCCCTTTTCCCCCCCTCCCCTGTTTTTTGCCCTCCCCCCGATATTTCTATCACTTGGGGAAAGGCTATAAAAATGTACCCTGGCTTGGCCAGGGTGTGGGGCAGCTGCCTGGGCACAGAAATTGAGCCCCTCTCAGAGAGCCCAGGAGCTGAGAGTGGCCAGGAGCCCCAGCCCTGCCCTGCCCTGGCATTGCTTCTTCTCCCCTGGGGGCAGAAATCGGATCCTTCTCCCCCCTTCGCTGTGGGTCCTTCATCACCTTTGTGTTCAAAATAAAATTGAGGTGGAAACTTTTTCTCAGGTAAGCTTACAGATATTTTCTTCCCTGAAAAAGACCGGAATCTTTCAGTGAAAAGTGATTTTTCTAGGGTTTTTTTTGTTTTGTTTTGTTTTGGTTTTTTTTTGTTTTGTTTTGTTTTGTTTTGTTTTTGTTTGTTTTTTTTAAACACATGGTGACAGGTTTATCTGCATGCACGTGTGTGAATGCCAAGTCAAAAGAACCAAGGAGCCTCTAATAAATCCTTCCTCCTCCTCCCATTTTCTGCCCATATCCAAGCCACTGAGCAGGATTTAGTGCAACACTTTCTAGTGCAATGAAGAGAACAATGATTTCAACTTCTAATTTTTAAGCGTCCCAGCATTTTGGACGGTGAGATTAGAGTCCTGAGTGACTGTTGAACATGAGATGTTGGTACTTTTTGCAACTGTGATCCTTTGTATACAAGTGAAATTACCAACAAGCAGAGCACATTACAGTAATTCACGAAAATATGCAAATTGCTTGGTTCAGCTATTACACACAGATCACTTCCCAGTCTTTCTTTGCCATTTGTGGAATATTCTTGTTCAAGGTGGGTAAATCAGAAGTTTTAAAGTGGGCAGTCTGGTTTGTGAAGGCACTTCTAGCAAGGAAATTTTAAATGCATGAAGCAATGATTTAATTTCAACAAGTGCTTAATTTCCATAAACTCCTAATACTTTCATCCAAATGTAAACCTGTTTAAATACCTCATGAAATGCTCTTTATTCTCCTTTGCTCTGTGTGTAACCCAGCTGATAACTGTGCTTCTGCCCAGCTCCTTTCTCTTTACCTGTCTCAAAGAGCCATTAGGGTCACTGTCAAAATTCCCCACTGTAATAATAAATTCACCAAGATATTCCCTCCTGCTCTGCAACCGTTGTGTGGCCAAGCTAGCACTGATATTTACTGGCAATTACATCTTGTCTGCTTCACAGGGATCTTCCACTCCGTGGTGACCAACACAAATCTTTACAGACACAGCTTATCATTCACCTAAATTAAGTGCACAATTAAAACCATGGAGCTTGCTGGGTTTCTCCTGCTGGGTAGTTTTCCTGTACAGCTTGAGAACAGGACAAACAAGATTTGCACTGGCTGAGAACTGCATTTCTCTCACCTGCTCAAGGTAACTTAATTAGTGTGACAATATTTAATTATTATTTTAAAATATACCCTCATGTGGAAAAAATGTGGATGGCACGCAGCAGTCTGAGCATTAATGCTAACTTTCTTCCTGATTTCAAGGCTATCATTAAAAATAAATGCTGCTGCCTGTTAATTTGACCACGTCAATAAATAAAAATGCCCATAACACGTGTATGAGGCTAATTAGGATTTTATAGCTGTGTTGTTCTGGTTGATAGCTGTGCTGTTGGCTTGCTGGGTCTTTATGTTTCGGTGATGTACACCTCATTGATGCATAACATGTAACACCTGTTGATGCAGTAAATGTTTAGTCCTGGCAATTGGCCCTCACATCATTTCTGGTACGACAGCTCTGTGCAGCAGTCTCAGGACTCATCATTAGGCTGGCTCAGTTTGGAGGAGCTGTTCCTAAAGGAGACCTGAAAGCTGCTGTGATCCTGGTGCAGCTCCCTGAAGTTTGTGGAAAAGGAGAGAGTGATTGTGTCACACAGGGACAAGTTTATGGTGTGGCTTGGGATGTACATTGGGACAAATTTATAGCTGTGGGTTGGGATGTACACTGGGACAAGTTTAGGGCTGTGGGTTGGGATGTACACTGGGAAATTTATAGCTGTGGGTTGGGATGTACACTGGGAAATTTATAGCTGTGGATTGGGATGTACACTGGGATGTTCATAGCTGTGGGTTGGGATGTACATTGGGACAAATTTATAGCTGTGGGTTGGGATGTACACTGGGATAAGTTTAGGGCTATGGATTGGGATGTACACTGGGAAATTTATAGCTGTGGATTGGGATGTACATTAGGAAATTTATAGCTGTGGGTTGGGATGTACATTGGGACAAGTTCATGGCTGTGCCTTGGGATATACATTGGGACAAGTTTGTGGCTCTGGTTTGGGATGTACATTAGGAAATTTATAGCTGTGGATTGGGATGTACACTGGGACAAGTTTGTGGTGTGGGTTGGGATGTACATTGGGATGTTCATAGCTGTGGGTTGGGATGCACACTGGGACAAGTTTGTGGCTGTGGGCTGCTTGGTCCTTGCCTCTCCTGCCACTGAAGGCTCCAGCACAGCTGCTCTCTCTCCCCCAGCCTGTCCCAGCAAACACCAGTGGTGCTGCAGCCCCTCAGCTTTAGGTGCCCCGCAGGAACACAGATATTCTACAATCAAAGCAGTGCTCGCTGCCCTGAGTACCTGCTCTTCACTCTTGCCCAGCTCTAGTCCTGCCTGAGAGTTGCATCTCTGCAGTAAAGAGCCCTGACACAACTTTCTTGTGGGTGGAGTTCCCTGCAAAGCCCAATTAGTTTCAGACTTTGCTTTGAAATGTAAAAGATTACACCCGTCTTACCTTTGTTTACTTGAACAGCTTTAACTAGATCTGCTTGAACTGTTGTTAAAATTTATTGGGTTTTAAATATTCATCTATTGTTTTTAAACTCCCGTTAACGTCTTGGTTCTGGGGGGATTTTGTGGGTTGCAGAAGCCGTGCTGAACTGGAAATGCTGCCTTTGCCAGGGGTGCTGGCTCCAGGCTCTGTCCACAGCAATTCCTGTGTGGCAGGAGAGTCACCCTGGGCTGCTGAGGGGCAGGAGCAGCTCCCAGCACAGCCCAGGGCAGCAGGGGTGTCAGAGCACACCTTGGAGTTTTGGCTTGGTGGAAGTTCTGCCCGGGTGAACAGGCTCCTTTGCTTCCTACATCATAAATAGATTCTATTAATTCTGTTATTATATATTTAAAAACTATTAATCATAGCTTTAAAGTAACTGGTAATTAACAGGACAACAGTGCTACTCATCAGGAAGGAAAAAGCAGGTGAGAAACTCAGCTTGGTATCATATCCCATAAATGAGCACAATAAGTAATTCCAGCAGTTTATTATCCCTGCCTCAAACCTGTCGTCCTGCAACATTTTGAAACTTCATTTCTCAGGAAAAAAGCATTGCTGCTAAATGAAAATAAAGCTGCTGCAGAAGGCTCTACCACTACATTCAGCACAGGAAAAACAGGGAACTTTTGGAGGAGGTCCACGGGAGGGTCATGAAAATTTTCTCGAGGTTGGAGCACTGTTACTGTGACATCCAGAGGGAGCACAGCAACACACACAACAGGTGTTTAGGTAGAGAAGAACTCTCTTGTTTATTGTTGACTTTGTATATATGAATTTCTGGACAGTGACCAGAGATGGGACAGAGAAGTTACTACTTCTCTATCTCTACTGGTCACTTGACAAGTTTATTAGGTGACAGTTTTTTATAAAGGAGTGTAAACATGATTTTTGTTTATTTGATAATTTATGAGAACTGACTATTGTGCTAAAACAAATTAGAAGGTTTATTTTCAGAAACAAAAAATCTCTGGGAGATCTTGTAGCACCTCCCAGTGCCTGAAGGGGCTACAAGAGAACTGGGGACAAACTTTCTAAAGACACAGGTAGTGATAGGTTTAAATTAAAAGAGCTTCAGATTAGCTAGAAGGAAGAGTTTTTGGGATGAGAGTGGTGGGACACTGGACCAGGCTGCCTGGAGAGGTGGTGGGTGTCCCATCTGAGGAAACACTCAGGATCCCATGGGATGGGGCTCTGAGCAGCCTGGTCTGGCTGAAGGTGTCCCTGTTTATTGCAGGGCTGTTGGTGACCCTCAAAGGCCCCTTCTGGCCCAAAGCATTCCAGGATTCTGTGATATTTCTGCTGGACACAATGTCAGAGCTGTGTGAGAATGACTAATGCAGACAAGTGGGAGGAAAACTCGAATAATTGATTTCAATGAGAAGTAGGTATATTCAGGTTTCTCTTTGGTTTTTGGCAAAAGTTCTCTCCTAAAGGAAAGACAGTGCCTTTGACTGCAAAACAGCCTGAAGGGAAAAAATGGGGATCTAAAACTCTTTCAAAAGCAGCTCATGGGGTGGTGGTTAGTGTATCCTGGGCAAACCCATCCCTGCTCTGTGCTTGCTGTGGCTCCCCCAGCACCTGCCTCAGGAACCTTCCACTGGCATGGGGGCAGATCCTCCTGCCAGAATCTCTTCCTCTTCTCAAAACGGGGTTTCTTCTCACCTGCATTTGCCTGCACAGCTTCTGCAGAGTCAGTTTGTCCTTGCCTGTGATTCCCTTCTGACAAGGGGGCAATGACCCAAATGCAGCTGTGCTGATTGCCCAGCTGGCACCTGGGGTGCCTGAGGCAATCCCAGCTGAGTGCCTGCGTTTGGGGCTCAAAACTCAAACCCCACAGTGCCCACTTTGCAAACTGACTTGGTGAGAGAACTGCTGGATTGAATGGGCCAGGATTGTTCAGGAATCCATCTTGGCAGCCTTGAGGCCACCTATGTCACTAATTTTTCAGGTATTTTGCCAAAGCAAATCAGTAAAAGTTTTGATTTTTGAAAGGTTGATGTTAATGGTTTCCAGATTATTTAAATAATCTCCTCAAAAAAAAAATTAATCTGTGTTCCAGGCTAGGAAGACAGAAGCAGAAAACTAGAATAGTGAAAGTTAAAAGCAAAACAACTTGGATTTTTTAACCAAGAAATTGGTAAAAAATTGTAAACTAAAATTTCGCTTTGTACAAATACAAGATTTCTTTAAAAGATATTTTGTTTATCAGGCCATTTTGATTTGATTATTGTTTTTATCTTTCAATGGCAAGTTATTTACTGTTTACTTTTCTCCCCATTGTGTGGCCCCAGGCCTTACTAAATGTGTTCTATTCAAACCCTGCTCTGAAGACAGAAATATTAATTTCCACATGGGCTTTTCTATAGAACTCATCACTATGGTAACTGAATGTTTCATAAACATTAATGAACTTATTTTCACTGCGCTGCAGTGAGGCATTGGGTGGTAGTATTATCCCCATTTCATGATGAAGAACTGAGGCAGAAAGAGATTAAGTACAAAAGTATTCACTAATTTTAAGTTCCCCATCTGAGATGCATGGTCTGATTTTTCAGAGGACTTAGTTTGTTATCTGTTCAAAGCACAGCTCCCATTGCCTTCGGTTGCAGCTGTGAGTTCAAATTTCTTTGTGCTTTCTGTACTCGGATAGAGACTGCTTTAATCTTGAACATACATGGCCTTTTTAATTTCTTTTCCTCAACATAATCAGAAGGAATTGAAACTTGCTAGCTCCTGGCCACATATTTTTTCTACATATTAACTGAGATGACAATGGTTTGCATAATTTTGTCCAAACACCAATACGTAGCGTTAGTGTTACTATTAAAATAATTTATAAGATACTAACTTAACTTCTCAAAGATTAGAAAAGCATCTGCTCTGGTAGAGTTCAATTTTTTGTTTTCATGAAAGAGAGCAAAACTCCTGGGAGGCCTTTTTTGAGGATAACCAGAGGGCTACTGATGTAGCTACAAACAGTTAAAGCGGAATCGTGGATTTTTTATGCAGAGTCACTAATTAAAAAAATGAATCCTACCCTCCCTGAAAGCCAAGACATCAAACAAACTAAATGTATTAGTTACATTGCTATATGGGATTTTTCCAGCAGGTGAATCATGTATCTTGTTTCAAACACACCTGGACTTTGCTGAAGTTTAGATTTGCTGTGGTGGAGCCACAGACATATCCCAGCAGAGGAGAGAATCTATTAAAATTGTTTTCTGTCTTCCATCTTTAGGCAGGAGGGCTTTTTAGAGGCTTGGGGTATCTTGAAGAGCCAGCCCTTAATTTGCATCAGAATATGACACAGGATTTATGGATCCCCTCATAATTTTGCAGGCTCCTCTTCCATTCTTTTCTTTTGACCTACAAGTTGCGAAAGTTTATAAATGCAAAGTCCACTTTCAGGTCTTTCCCGAGATGTTGAATCCTGGAGCAAATTTTTGCAGATGTTTTTCTGAAGCATTGATTCAGAAAGCAAGCACTGACCCCCTCTTAACCACAGAGGTGCAAACAGGCTGCTGCAATAACGTGTTGTTGAATTTTCCTTGCAGTGCCGAATGAGAGAGAGCTTGCCCTTTTCCTCAAATCTCTCCCTGATCGAGAGATGAGTGAGCTGGTAACTACAATATCCAACGGCTTCACCAAGTTGAGAATGTGATGCCTGGGTAATAATGCTCAATTTTGCACACTTCAAATCCATTAGTAGCAATTACCTTACCTGAGGTGTTTTGAGTTAGTTTTAGTACAGCATTCTTGCAGTTGGTAGATAATGAACATAATAATGTATACAGCATTTTCAAGTCTCTGTTTTTAGCTACAATAATGCCATTAGGTTTCTATTTAGCAAATGTGTGCTTCACAGTAAAAGTTAAGACTTTTTTTGCTCATGTTTTCCCTGCCATGATTACGATTGCATCTCAGGTCCCATTCTATGCAGCGCTGGCTTGCCTGAAAGAGCAGGCAAGTGTTTTATGCCCTGCACCTGTGCACGGGCAGCGAGGCCTGGCATGGTGAGCACAAAACAAGGAGCAGGCAGGGCAGAGCCCTGGAGCAGCCCCCCGAGCCCCCCATGGCAGCTGGGTGCCTGCTGTGCCCTGTTTGCCCGAGGGCTGAGGCTGCCCACAGCTCCCAGCAGCTGTCCTGGGGCTCTGACACTGCTGGGGGATCCAGGGTGCTGAAGATGCAGGTGGGCTGCGTGGTGCTGAGACAGGCAGGTGTGGCAGCAGGTTTCACTCAGGGATGCCAGCTCAGACATCTGTGTTGGGGGTCCATGGGTATTGCAGATGTGCTGTGGCTCTCCTCCCCCTCTGAGCTTTTTTCTCCTCTCCAGAAAAAAGGAATGTGCAGTCCATATGAGGAGTTGTAGCTGAGAAGAACTTAGCTTGGACCTGGGTGATAATAAGGAGTGGATGGTAAAGAAGGGTGGCTGCACTGAGTGTTGTCCCGTTTCCACGAGTCAGGGATGTCACACAGCTCTGGTGTCAGTGGGATAACCCTGCCCTTGCTCTGGGTTGAGGATCTCCCCAGTGCTTTATCCTTAAATGATCCCTCTTCATCCCTTGTCCTTGTAGTGAGATAACTATGAAAGCTTTGGATTGGGAGAACCAGTACTCCACCAGGTTTTCATTTTCTCTGACCACTGAAGGGAAAAATAAATCTGATTTTGGACTATCATTTGAACCAAGTGACACTGCTAAGCTAACACACGGAGTTTTCTAAGAAATAAGATTTCTTTGATTGTATCTTTCCAAAGAATTCCTTACTAAAGAATGTGAAAGGGATGAGGAGATGGAATTGATGCCTCCTTTGTAGACGCCACTGCTAAGGTCTCTGGCATTGATAGTATCAGCACCTTAAAAATAGTTTCAAAACGATACTGTGCTCCTTTCATATTAAACTGACCAACTCAAGAAGCAAGGAGTATTTGATCAGCTGCACAAAATATTTTGGGAAAGTAACTTGTGTTTGTTGTTGAGGTGTTTGGAGTAAGAGCTGAGAGATCCTTCTCTGTCTCAAACTGGAACGTGTGTATGTGTATTTGTCAGACACACACCTTCCCTCCAGTTCTTTTGCTCTTACTTAGACGGCCTTTTTGAAAAGCAAGAGGATTCTTCGGGCACTGAATTGATCACCTTTCAGTTCCTGCGAGCCCACGCTCGCTGCCCTGATGGAGAGCGCTGAGCGCGGTGCTGGCGATGCCCAGCGCCTGAACCGAGCTGCATCTCAGCACCCCAGGGACCAGGACAAAACCACGGAAAAGCGCTCGTCTGCGTGGAGCTAACAGGGTGCCGCAGGCTGTGCCCCCTCCTCTGCTGCTGCCCCTGTGCTCCCCTGCAGCATCCCCTGTCCCTTCAGCCGGGGGTGACTGTCCCCCTGCTGTCACCCTGCTGTCCCTGGGGTCTGTCCCTTCAGCGGGGGTGACTGTCACCCTGCTGTCACCCTGCTGTCACCCTGCTGTCCCCGGGGTATGCCCCTTCAGCCGGGGGTGACTGTCACCCTGGGGTCACCCTGCTGTCCCCCTGTCCCTTCAGCCGGGGGTGACTGTCACCCTGGGGTCACCCTGTTCTCCCCCTGTCCCCTTCAGCCGGGGGTGGCTGTCACCCTGGGGTCACCCTGCTGTCACCCTGCTGTCACCCTGCTGTCCCCGGGGTCTGCCCCTTCAGCCGGGGGTGACTGTCCCCCTGCTGTC
>VXBS01007401.1:723184-750039 GCA_013400255.1 Sitta europaea
GTCCCCCTGTCCTCCCCCTGTCCCCTTCAGCCGGGGGTGGCTGTCACCCTGCTGTCGCCCTGGGGTCACCCTGCTGTCCCCGGGGTCTGTCCCTTCAGCCGGGGGTGACTGTCACCCTGCTGTCCCCCTGCAGCATCTCCTGTCCCCTTCAGCCGGGGTGGCTGTCACCCCGCTGTCACCCTGTTCTCCCCCTGTCCCTTCAGCCGGGGCGACTGTCACCCTGCTGTCACCCTGCTGTCCCCGGGGTCTGCCCCTTCAGCCGGGGGTGACTGTCCCCCTGCTGCCCCCCTGCAGCATCTCCTGTCCCTTCAGCCGGGGCGACTGTCACCCTGCTGTCACCCTGCTGTCCCCGGGGTCTGCCCCTTCAGCCGGGGGTGACTGTCCCCCTGCTGCCCCCCTGCAGCATCTCCTGTCCCTTCAGCCGGGGCGACTGTCACCCTGCTGTCACCCTGCTGTCCCCCTGTCCCTTCAGCCGGGGGTGGCTGTCCCCCCGCTGTCCCCCGCTGTCCCGGGGGTGCGCTGGCAGACCCCACCGCCCCGGCACATTCCGCCCAGCCTGCTGCTCATCGCCTGCCCGGGACGAGCAGCAGCGTGTCCAAGGGTAGCGGCAAATTCCGATCCCGGGGCTGCACAGGCGGAGGGGAACAAAGGACAGCGGCTGTGTGCGGTGTAAGCGGTGGCCTTAGACAATGCGTGACCTCTGAATTAAAAGACCAGGATTAGCAAAGAGCTTTTTTTGCGTTATTGGGCCCATTTACAAAAAGATTTAGCCCTAATTGTATGGTACCACAGAGCTTGAACTTGAGCACATATTGGTTTTGTAACCTGATCCCCACATAAATCATAGTTGGTGAGGGCAGAACAATTAGTGCCTTAATCTACTGGAACTACACAGTATCTTTAAATCGGAATTTTCCTGATCATTATGGGTATTACAAGAGTCAATTAATTTATATTTCACACAAAATGTAATTAAATCCCACGATAACCTGACTGTGAAATGAAGGGGGGGTGAGGAGAAGGGTGGGAAAATCCTTTCCTTATGGAGCTGCCATCAGCAGCAGCAGCATCCTCTTCAAGGCAGACGTTTTGGGGCCAGGGGTGTTGTTCCCCAGTTCTGTACTGAGCAGCCTTGTGGCCACAAGAAACTTTTGCTGCCACGTATTTCCAGCCCAGCCTGCAAGAAAAGTGATCCAGGGTTGCTAACCCATTTAAGTGCTCAGGGAAGGGGAAGGCCTTGATGTTCCAAAGAGCCCAATGCCTGTAGTTGGTCACCTAAGGGAATCCACTTATGACTCTATTACCCAGTAAATTAGCAGAGTGGTTCAGTCAGGTATATTTATCATGAAGAGAACTGAAGATAATTAATACACTGCATTGAATGCAAATTGCACCCACAGCACTTATCTCATTTTCAATTAGCACAAATGTTACAGCACTGCAGGCTTGTTATGGTTTTACCATGGGCTGGGTAATTAATTTCTCTGAGCTACATATCAGACACCTGATAATGCCGTTTATTAATAAATGTCACCCCAGGTATCTGTTAGGAGAGGTAAATAAATTAAATGTTCAGTTGTCTGCCCTGTGCAAATCTATTCTTACACCTCATTGCATCTTTTCACTTGTTTGTTTATCAAGGAGAATGACTGCTGAGATTACAATGGCAAACAAAGGAATATGAGGAACAATAATCTGCACCCCAGGGCGGTGTTTCTCTGCTGATGGCAGGAGCCACCTCGCTGTCCCTTCCTGCCTGGGGCTGCTGCCCAGGACCTGTGAGAGGGGAAAAGCTGGAGTGCCCTGCAAATCCTCACTCCCAAGGCATTTGCTGACCACTCATGGGTGCATGTTTCTGTCTAAATGCATGTTTCACCTGCACTGCTGCCCGGGGCAACTGTGCTCAACAGCTCCTGAGCAGATTCATGTTTGTGTTTTGTCCTTCCTTCCAAAACTTCGGGAAAGGAGGATGGGGTTGGGTTGTCCCCTCCCCAGCAGGCCCCTGGTGGAGATGAGGGCACCTCCAGCTGCTGCAGGGCATGGACTTCTTGGAGATCTCTCCTCTGGGAAAAAATAGGAAGATTATAAGGAGAATGAAACAGCCACGTGCTTTTTGATCTGTTCCAGGTCTTGGGAGAGGAGTGGAGTGGGAGGTGGGGGGATTCTGCCAGCACAACAGTGGGTGAAACCAGGTGAGGTTTCCCTTAGTGGGGATGTGGGATGGTTGGGAAGAGCCATCTCCCCAGACTCTGCTGCCTTCTGCTGGGTGGGTAGATCACATCTGGCAAACTTTGAGGCCAACTCCTCTTTTCCAAAGTTTCAACACAAGTCTCATCACCTTTGAGAGGAAAGGTCCTTTGGTATTTTTTTTTTTTTTTTGTCTTTTTTTTTTCCTCTTTTTTTGATTTTGAAATCCAGGCAAGCCACACTAACAATAACAGTTGAAAATGCTCCAGCTGAGGTGAACTTTGGTGATCCTTCTCCCCAAGGAAGACCACAAGCAGGTAGCTGCAGTGACTTTAAGTAAGTTTTGCATAATCTGTCTTATATCATGTTAGCCTGGTTAAATTAACACAACCTCCATTGTGTGAGTGCAATTTAGTTGATAGAGAGATGCTTTATGGTAGTGATTTCTTATAACACAAGTAGATTTGTACTGTATAAATACCCTGTCCTGGTGTACATTAGGAATTGTACTAGTTTGGATACACTGGCAAAATAAATATGCCTAACTGACCATTCCATTGGTAAAACCCTCAATATGGAACAAGTGTCAGTATTTCTCGAAGGTAAAAAGTATTTACAGCATAAAAAATAGGTGCAATACCACACTCAGTTTGCCAGATATAAACATATTTAGGAAGAACCATATTATGAGTGACTTTTAAGTTAGCTGTTGGGGAAGAAGCCTGTGGGGAAGAACAAGAGACTGTTGCCACAATAATTTAATCAGTGTGAATTTCAGTGAAAAGTGCTTTTAAGCAAAGTGCTTTCATCCCTTACACAGGTCTTCATTATATTTACAAGTTTTTGTACTGTAAATAATTTTCATGTGCTCCCTGGTAGCATGACTGCCATCTTACCATCATCTGCTGTGAATTTTCAGATTTCAGGATTCAGAGAGAGCTCAGTGTTTGGAGATGGGATTTACAATAATGCTTTAAAAATACTGCAGCACTTGAAAAATCAATTTTAAAAAGCCTTATTTGGATTAAAGTTCAGAGAAGAACACATGATTTTAAAGGCCAGATAACCTGCTAACATCCTTTAAAACCATGTTTAATATGCTGAGAAGAATGTATAAACTCTCAGTTCAAACAATTATAATATCCCTCCTAAGGAACTAGCAAGGTATGGAATTAATGCAAACTCCTTATTTGAACTGGAACAATATTTCCAATAAAAGTAGAAATGGTGAATGCTGTGTGAGTGAGACAGATCTGGTTTCTTTATTTAAACAATTGACCCCTTTTTACACCTTTTTAAACAGGTAGGAAGAGTGATAGAACTCTTCACCCACTTTGGAGAAAGCCAAAAGACATCTGAAAAAGTCCATCCTACAGAAGAGAATCCCAAACATTACACTCATTACAAAAATGATGGTAATGTTTATGTCAAGCCCTGTGAGAACAAAGCTTTCTTAAACCCAAACATCATGAAGAAACTGAATTAGAAACTCAGAAACTTCAGGCCTGGGAAACCCAGACTGCAGCTGGTGGCACTGGTGCTACCTGCAGAGAGAGCATCTCTCGAGGGGAACAGGCACTGGGGAAGGTTCTTCTGGTGGGATCAAGCAGCACAACAAGGAGACTTTTACAGGGAGAGGGGCCCAGGAATGTTGTCAGTGGCTGAGGTCAGGAGTTCTGGTGGGGAAGGAGCTCCTGTGGCTCGTGCTGCCAACAGCAGCTCCCTGTGAGCCTTGTACCCCTTCACCAGTTGCTCATGGATTCCCTCTGCCACCTTCCTGGAGCATCTTTCTCTGTGCAAATCTCTCTGTTTCTGTGTTTCTGGTGTTGTTATTTGTGCAAGTCAAATATCCCCTCTGATGGAGGGGAAGTTTGGTGAAGGTTTGCACTCCCTGAAGGTGTTCAGTGGACAAGCTGAGGGCTCTGGACAGATGTGTGAGATTCTTTCTGCAGAGAGCTCAGAGGGTCGGTGGAGTGAGTCTGTCAAATGTTTCCTTGGCTGCAGCTTCATGCAGTGTTAGATGTGATGAGGATGATAAGAATGGAGACCATGAACTCAATTAGGAATTCCACAGAAAGCTGGTGCCAGGCCCAATGCCAGGTTTGATATGCCTTTGTCACTGAAGAGATGCATTGCAGCAGTAAATGAACTTTTCTAAGGCTGAATGCTGTGTGTCTGCATATTTCAAATGACTACAGTCCAGCTGAGAAGTGACATGGCCATGAATAACAGAGACAAGGTCATCACCTGCCAGGGTGGCACAGAGCCTCCTAACCAGTGGGAAAGAAGTGTTTCTTGCAGAGGTTGCCATGGGAAAACTTAGCATCAGTAGCAAATCCAGGAGCACACCCAAACTGGGGAAATACAGCATCCAGCCAGGCACAGTGCACTCAAGTGACAAGCTCTTAGAGAAGCTTTCCAGTCTCACATCTGTCTTACCTCTGTTTTGTTTGGATTTAGCCAGCTGTTTTTCTTTCACTGCCATGGTGGTGGTAGCAGTGTGTGTGTGTGTATACAGAGAAATTTAGGTATAGCTGCATTTCACCTGCCCATTTCTGGCAATTCAGTCCATGCCATACCACAGCAGCTTTGTGAGGAAACAGGGAGGCACCACAGGGAGTACAGATCAGGAGTGCACAGGAGAGGGGAGCACAGTGCTGGAGACAACACTTCTTCAC
This sequence comes from Sitta europaea, assembly GCA_013400255.1. Taxonomy (NCBI): domain Eukaryota; kingdom Metazoa; phylum Chordata; class Aves; order Passeriformes; family Sittidae; genus Sitta; species Sitta europaea. The sequence goes on from VXBS01007401.1 coordinate 728,050, forward strand.
GAGTCAGGAGGTGTGTACCAGCAGGAACGATTCAAAATGATTTTAGTACATTTTCCTGGACTTCTGCCACCCACCAGGAGAGACAGCAATATCTCCTGGTTAATGCTGAAGTCGAGGAGGATGAGGATGGATGCCTGCCCTCTCTCCACTGACAGGAGGGGGTCATCAATCAGTGCCACTTGAACAGCTCCAGTCCCATGTCCTGGCTTCAATCCAGATGTGACAGACCTAGAAGATTCACCTTTAGCAGGTTTAGTTCAAGCTGCCCTTTGGCTAGAAACCATAGGAAATCCCCTGGTAATTGGGAACCCTCTTGGATATTGGTTAGGAAGAACTCATGTCCACAGGGTGGATTTTCTCAGGGCTAGGTGACAGTCAACTCCCAACATGCTGGTGCTGTTCCCCATCTCCCCTCTCTCAAGACTTTGATCTGCTGGGTTGGGCTCTGGAACAATCTTGGGCAGATAGCAGCATGAGGAAGCCAGACAACATTTTAGGTTAAATCCAGGACAGGAACGAGCTCTGAGGTGTAGCTGCTGCAGCCAAAAGCCCTGTCCTGTCAAAACACCTTTTCCTCTGATCAAAGGGGTGAGAGCACCTGCTAGGATTTTAAAATGAAGGCCATATGTAAAGAATGCCCACTTGTGACTGCATTTTGCCCCAGCTTGCAGCAGAGCTGCTCCAGGAGGCTGGCTGAGCCCAGAGCCTCTGTGCAGAGCAGAGCGTGCTCAAGTGCCTCAAGAAGAGAATTACAGAAAAGAGAAAGTCTATTTGCTGTCTCATTTGAGCTCCCTGTGGTTGTTTGTGTCTGTGTGTAAGATTTCTGTTGGCTCCCTGTTTCCTTCTGGCTGTTGGTGCTGGAGTGCAGGTCCACGGGGGTGGTGACTGCACCATCAGGCTGGGACCAAATGCACTTGGCACCGAACAAAAATAAACATGAATAGCCTGAATACACAGCAACTTTTGCCTTCCTACTTATGGATCAATGTCAAAACCTCCGAGTCTTTATGTCTGAGTAGTTTTTCTGCAGCTATGTGTTAATTATGTGTTTATATTCCTACAAATGTGGATTTACATTTACCTGTGTTTCAAGATGATTAGTGGGTACCAAGCAACTGATTACACTTGCAGCCAATCTTGTGCCATTAACAGTGAAAAACGGCAGGCACTGTTGTTTCAAATCTCATTCGGTTTGGCAACGGGATGATGGTAAAAAATAACAGCTAAATCAATTGCTTGAATGTACAGGGTTTTTCACCTTCAGGCATCTTTATCAGCACGGCTTTGATTAATATCTGTGCACTGACTGGCATTTTCCTATTGCCATTAGAAAAAAATTTAATGGCTTGTTCACTGTTTTTCTCCAAGAGGTGGGTTTTGGAATTTAAAAAAAATTTAAAAATTACCTAATGTTTATGTTTAGAGGAAGTCAGTCAGTGTTGATGATCCTCATATTTGACCCAGAATCTGAAGAATTATTTGAAAAGATCTGTGAGCTATTTAGTTTTCTAAATTACAATACTATGTTTATTTTTATTTAACAAACAAAAATTCCAGCAAAGTATTGTTTGCCCTATTACAAACAGGTCAGAGCTCACAATAAGCACACATGTAATGAAGGTAAACTAATATTAGCCAGCAGAGGAGAGGGTCAAATGTTTAACCTGAAACTGATTTCTTGGTTAAAACATGCAGTTTTCTGTCAAACAAAGAGAGTAATGATTTTTTGCTTCTTGTAGAGAATTGTTTCAATTTGAGGAAAAAAGTAAAAAATAATGACCAAAAAATCTGTTTCATTTCAGTATTTCTAAACATTCCAACACGTTCTACAATGAGATACTTCGGTTTCACAACTACAAATGTTATTTAATTTTCAAAATTACTTCCAGTTTATTAAAAAAAAAAGTAAAAATAAAGAGATATAAATTAAACTGTTTTGAGTGAATACATTTGTTTTACTGGAATGGTATAATTTATTTTTTTTTTGCTAATGCTTTTTTTTTAAAACAAAGGAAAACTTCTGGAAACTTATTTTGGGTTAAAGCAACTAATGATTACATATCATGTTTTGATTTGGCTTTGATTAGATTTGGCTGCTTGTAGCCCCTTGAACAAAGCTTGAAGGAAGAAATGCCCATTTCAAGTTTCCCAGAAACAGGTGAAACGTCCTGGCTGTTGGAACCAGGTAAGAGGCAGTGGGATGGTGGGGATTTCCCTTTCCCTGGGCTCAGGAGATGTGGAGTTGAAGCTGCCTACCATGAGAGCCAGTGGAAAAATGTGTGTGCAGCATCTGTCCTGTGCTGGCTGCTCCTGGGAATCACCAAGTCAGCAGGCTGAGATTCTCCCCTGAGCTTGCTGCTGCTGAATCTGTGCTGGAAGAAAATTACCTTGACCCTGTAGTGTGTGCACTTCTTTCCTCCTGCCAGGGGTTTTAAGGTCCTTGCAGTCCTGCTCAGTGCTGTGGATATCACACTTCACCACCTAAGGAGTTTTTTTTTTTGGTTTTTTTGGTAATCTTTGCTCTAACAAGGAAGCAAAGGTTGTTGTGAGTGAAGATGAGGGTGGGGGTGGGGAGGTTCTCAATCAGCAAGTGATGTGAGAATAAAGAAAGGTTACCTGTTTGTTTGTCAACAGGGCGAAGTAAATAAGAGTTAAAAAAATCGGAGACACCAGTCAAAGGCAATCAAATATGTATTTAATTAAAGCAAACATAAAAATTAAAGTTACATGTTGAATCAATAAACAGCACTTTTTTCTACATGCATTTTGAACAAGACAGATCAGAATCTTGCATGATGAAGACATAATGTGTCATAATAATTAGGAACACAGACAAAAGAACAGCTAATCAACATGCAAATTTATGCAGTTCTGGCGATTCAGATGAGGCAGATTTCTACCTCTTTTTTTGCTTGATTCATCTTCATTGCTAATCATCTGAAGGCTGCCAAATGTTCACTGACACTAATGTATTATAGGTCAAGAGAGGCAGGTCTTCACCTATTACCCCCACAAACAATATGCTTTCCTTCCCTGTTTCCTCTTCAGGATTTTCAGCAATTACTGCCAGATGCAATCAGACTCCTTGAATAGGAGCAACTGGGGCTTGTTTGTGGCTTGGATTCATTAGAATCAGGAGGATGAAGAAAGGAATAAATTACTTAATTGCACAAAAAAGTTGCAGCCAAAGTGATGGTGAGAGAAGCTGATTGTGTAGTTGCGTATTAGGCCACTCTTGGAATGGAGGATCTTAGAATAGCTGGTAGTTTGGCCTTCCTGATTCAGACAGATTTGGGTGTCCTCCAAAACAGATGGCTCCACACACCATCTATTCTTCTCTTTGTCAGGTTTTACCATTTATTTGATCTTGTTCATCTATGATGCTAGTTGTATTAGATGTAACACAAATATGCATTCAGATCATATCCATTTAGTCTTGCATCCCAACTTTTATTCTTTTAGCCTTGTTTGATGAGATGATCAAGTTGAACAAAGCCCCTGTTGTCCTGTTCCTGCACAACATCCATACATAAAACACCAGAACCCGTGACTAAAGCCTTGGGCAGACAAAAAACCCTCCTGTGTCACAGGTTTTAAAGGTTTATTTCTCCCCATTTTACCAAGCAGCTCCCAGCTCTGACAAATGATAACCAGACACAACAAATAGTTAATTTTTATTTGATCCCATGGAAGCAAACATTTGCATATGCCCAAGCAAAACTGCCCCCCTCCCATCCTTATGCTGAGACCCCTGTTCAGATATTCTCTTCAGGTTCCAGGCCATGTGTTATGCTTGTGGGTGGTCTTAAGATCTTAAAGAAAAGCTTTGCTCTGTGAAGTCATGCAGCACTGTATGTAATTAAGAGGCTTTTTTTCCTTTTTTTTTTCTTTTTTTTTTTTTTTCCCCTAACTCCCTCTACGTTTCCCGATTTCATTGTTGCTGCAAACGCTCATCACTTTGTGGAAGAGTTGCCTTTCAGGTGATGGTTGACACCAGCTCTGCACAGATGAGATGTGTGGGCAGGGATTCACTCCCCAGTGACCTGCAGGCAGCACTGCTCGCTCCCAGGGGCTGCAGTGGGGTCACACATCCTCCTGGGGGAAGGCTGTGCTGCTCCCTGAGCCTTTGTAGGGCAGCTGCTCTTGGGCTCTCATCTGGGGCAGTTGGGGCATCCCTTGTTTGCCTGATAATTGTGGGGATCTGTGCTCAGAGAGGGGCAGGTCTGTGCAGTGTGACATGGTTCTGGGCGACAATGAACTCTCAGGGTCTGTAGTCATTCAGCTTTTGGCCCAGCATCTGCTGCAACCTGACAGATGCCCAGGAGTGACACCTTACCCTGCAATCATGCTCTCATCTTGAGTGCACAGCACAGGATTTTTGAGTACCTTTGAAGCCAAAATTGGAGATTGTAAAAGTCTTTGACATTCTTCGGAGTAAAATGAAACACCCGTGGCAATGGCAGTGTAGTTGCAATGCTGCAGGGAGAGCTCAAGCTCACAATTTGCAAGGAGATAAACTGGAGACACACCTTTTGCCAAGGCTGGCATCCAACAACTGTTTGCATTGCCCCTGGGGTGACAGCTACTCCAAGGAACCTATCCTGCATTTTTTTAGAGGCCATGTGTTGATATGGGTTCATGGAGATGGTGTGCCCTTCAGATGGCAACTTCTGGGACTGAAGCTGATGGGATTTTTAGGCCAGAATCTCTGTTGCACAGCTGCCAGTGTCCTTCTTGTCACCCTTGTCCTCCCCTCAGCCCCTCCACAGTGCCCATGGACCACTGTGCCTTTGCTCCCAAGGTTCCCCCCCTCCTCCCCTGTGCCAAGGGGAAGGAGCATCACACCCCTGGGGAGAGCTGGCACCCAACTGCTGGCTCCCCTTGCCCTGGGCAGGGCAAATCCTGTGCCAGGATCATTTCCCCTTCCTGTCAGTGAAGACAGAGGGCTAGTTCTGCTGGAAAAGCAAAAGTGATGCTCAGTTCCATGCACTGCTTTCATTCCCATGAGCAAGTGTGTGGTTTTTATTTGGGGTGTTTCATAGGGCACCAGTGGACACAATTTATTGCAAGTCTTGGAGGCTGAATTTTACTGCTGTGTCACTAGGGGGAGATTCTTGAAGGCACAAATGCATTTAAGTGCTTACTCTCTTTTGAAAGTCAACAGGAGTTACACATCTAAATGGCTTTTGTGTGTGAGGGAAGTACTGTGAAAAGGGTAGAGCCCACATATCTGTTGCAAGTGATAAAGAAAGCCAATGGGTGAGGCTACATTGAACTGATTTTCTGTGGGTTTTTTTTTTTTGCTTTTTTTTTTTTTTGTGTTTTTTTTGTTTTGTTTTTTAAATTGCTTTCACATCCTTCATTTCTCACAGGCTGGGAATTGGTTTGTTACAAAGCACCGAGCTACCTCATCTCCTCAGTCGAAATCCTCCTAGATAGTTTTGTGATAAGAAGACTGAGAAAATCCACACAAGGAACTTGTCTTTGTACAGATGATACCTGGCTGCTTTTCTGTCTAAAGTTATAGAGATTCAAGAGCTGATGATGTCTTACAAAGGCTCCCTCTATCCGAGGGTCCCCTAGGCAAGGCGGGGGGAGATTTGCTTTGACAGGCTTTAAAGTCTGTGTAATCTCTTGCAGAGTGGCCTCTGCTTTCACAGCTCCTCATGTTGCACCATGTCCTGATTTCTACACTTGCATTTGTCAATGGAACATCACCTGGGCTTGGGTGAACCGGGCTCAGTCTGAGTGAGAGCTGCTCACTTTGGGTATTTACCACTTTTTATTCTCTTGTGAGACCATCCCAAGGCACAGAATATTATCGATAGCACCTGAGTGAGTGACTGAACTGTTCTGAATGCAAGCACGAGGGAAGGTGGAAGATGCAGATGAATATTCTTGTGTGCCTGGAAGGCAAGAAGCACTGGGCAATTCGAAGGCTGTTTGTGCCAACACTGGTGGGAGAGGTATGGACACAGTGGGAAGCAAAAGGCTTCTGCACTGTGCATGCTGTAAATGGTGCTTTCACTAGAACTGCACACCTATGCTGGGCACCTGTGGCCGTCTGCATTTGCTGTCAGCAGGACCCTTTAAATGCTACAGTTTCCTATCAGAGATGTAGGCTTAGAAAATGGTCCTTTCTGTGTGGAATGAGCATGTCTACGGGCAGACCAGCATCCTTCTTATGTGTGCAAAATGGAGGTTAAAAAGGTTGCTGTGCTGTTGTGTCAGGAGTGGCAGACGTCACCTGGCTGGTCTCTGAAGGCTCTTGAGGAACTCCTGCCCATTGGTGAACTCATTCGTTCTGACAGTCTATTACCTCCTTTGTTTTGACATATTTTCACTCTCCTCTTAATGTTTCCTGTTTTCATGAATCTTGCCCTTCTGCTGCATTTTCCTGTGTGTGTTTTTTTTTCTCCCAGATGTTGTGTGGCTGGCTATTTCAGTAACTCTTTGCGTACTACAGAGCTGAAAAAAAAAATGCAAGTGGAAAAACCCCATGCTGAAATGACAGAGTGTTTTCCATGTGCATGTCACACGCTGGCTGAAACGTGTTCAACTGATACACTAAAGATCTATCTAAAATACTGCCATACAAAGGGCTTAATTATTGTATCCATTCAGGGTATGAGTTGGCATCTGCTACTTTGAAAAGCAAAAGGCTCTTTTAAAATAGCAGTGATTTGCTGGCAAAGATGGATTTAATATTTGTTCGGTGCTTGAACCTGTTTAGGCACAGGTTTGTTTGATACAGGCAGTTTAGGACTACAGACTTCAATGGAAAAACATGATGTACTTATTAAATGGCCAAAATACAGAGGCATAGGGCAGGATGTTTGAAGATGCACAAGGCAGCTCTTATTCTAACTTATGAAAGTCAGGTTATCTATTAAGGTGACTAACTATGTATTTCTGCTCTGGAAAATATCAGCCTGCCTCGCAAAGCTCAGCCATGCCAACTCTTTGCTTACCAAAGTGATTATATCCATATCCAAGCAGACCTATCAGGGTCAGGTTCTCTTCCTGTATGGCATAGTTTATATGTGGTATATCCTGGTGCTGGTGTGTAGTGGCTGTGCCTGGAGCTGAAATGGGATGAGCTGCTTAGTTTTACATACCTGTAATGCTTGTACTTGACAGCTCATTGCTGAGAGCTTTGCAAAGGTAAGTACATATAAGCCTGGGTCCTGAGCTACAGAGGTTTTGCCAATTTACCTCTGAGATTTAGTTGCCATGAATATTTGTCAAGTCAAATTTCACATTGGAAAGGCATAACTAATGTAAAAACCAGGTTACTTAGAACTGACAGCAACTATCTTTGTCATGGTTCTGTCAGCCTTCTCAGTTCTGCAAGTGAACAGTTTCTGACTAATGCCCTTGAAGCATGTTTCCTCCTCTACTTCACACACTTTACGGGTGGATGTCACTTGCTGAAGCATTTGTAGTGTCTACTAGCACACTTGGGAAGATTTTCTCCAAATCCCAGCTGTTGGAGTAACACCTTGACTGGTATATACGTACTTGGAAAATGTGGTGAATGCCCTACTGTTCTTCAAAGGACCTGGGTTGTGAAAAATGTGCTGCCTTTGAACAGGCTGGACAAGGTTGAGTCCATTGTAAGGCTGTCATGTTCTTATTGCCAGCTAGATTCTCTGCGTGCCATGTATCCAAAGTTTGACCCATGGCTCTGCTACTTCCCAGTGCATCTGCTCCTGGCTAGAGAAACTGTGTCTGCCCCAACCTCTCTGCCACTTCAGTAGCTTGGTATAATGACCCCAGCTGAAGGTGGGCATAAGTGACCCCTGAGAAAAACCTTGCCACAGGGAAAGGTCCCAGAATTTCTTCTTAATCTTCTTCTCTGGGCTGCCCAGGATGCTGCGGATCAGAGGAATTCAACCTATAAATGCAATTAAATTCTTCACAGCAGAAACTTTCCCTTCACACGCGTTGTTGGTGGATGGTGACATTCAGTCCTTTGCCCGTGGAGCTGGGAGCTGAATTCAAGAGAAGAGCCCCCAGGCTGTGAGACACTGGGAGCTTGTGACATGCAGAGCTGCTCAGGGTGGCTTGCAGCGTGCCCCAGAGATGGAGCACTTGGGAAAGAGGATTTCAAAGTTCTTGATTTAAATCATGTCACAGACGGTTTGCAGGACAGTGAGAGTCTCCCAAAATCTCTTGTCACTTTTTTGTGTTCTGAAAATGCCACCTGATGCTGTCCAGGGATTGGGGTGCTGTCACCTGATCCCTTTTCTAGGTGGGATTGATGGATGAGTTAGGAAATCCAGGAGTTTGGACCCTTGATGGCAGCAAAGTCTTCTTCTCTTCAAATGTATGTATAACATGTTTTCTATGCCCTCTTAGAAGACAATGGTACCTGGGATTTCTTTCAGATCCAGATGGAAAGCTTTTGTTAAAAGGAGTGGTAATGAGGCTTAGTAAGATTTGTTTTTTGTTAAGAAAAGATCATCTGGCGCTTGCTTTTGGAGCTGGTTGCACATGAAGGTTTCTAATTCAGGGTCTTAATTTTTGTAAAGAGTGAATTACAAGAAGTCAGAAGAATGATGCGAAGAGCATTTAATAATGCACATTCACAAAGAAGTGGTGTAACTACATTAATTAGGCAAGTCTTGCGTAAAGATGCAATGTAATTATATATTTGAGACAGTTAATTAGGGAGCTACTTGGAAATTTCAGTGAATATTAAGGTAATTATACATAAATACTATAACCATTAAGACTGCACCCATAATGAAAGCAATAACTAATTACATAAATAACAGCATACTTATGTTTTTACATTACCAATACCTAACAATACTTCCTCTCTTTTCCTGCTCTCTTTGCCATGCAAATGACAAAACTTCATTTTCTGATTCAGATATTCTTGCAAATTGTTGAGGAAACAATGAACTTTCCTCCTGTCCTCTTTCTCTAGAGAAGACTGGACAGCAGGAGTTATGCACACCTAGCAGGAGCACAGTCAAGCATTCTGCACAGGTCTGCTGGGCACATGCAGAGTTTTTGGTGGCTTCTCTTGGATTTCATTCCAACCTGGCTCTGAGAAGTTTGATAAAGAAATGGTATAGCTGTAAGGATAATGTTTTAGACTGTTCAGGCAGCTTTGGGTGAATCAGTACTGAGGGTTGGGTGACTGGCTGCCAGAGAAATGGTGCCCTGCATTTCCTAGTGCTGGACCTGTAGGCAAATGCCAGACCTTCCCTAAAACATTTACTAAACATTTCCTAAAACATTTCCTGCTGTTTAATTCTGTCAGGGTTTGGGGTATCTGCTGTCATGTTCACCTAAATCTACTGGCTTCCAGTGACAAGTGTGTCAACCCTTACTGTGTTGTGCACATTGCTGTGGTTTTTCCAAGCTCCTTCAGCAAAGCTGTAACTCAGGCTCTTTAAACCCTGAAGAACTACTGAGCTTTATACAAGGGCCAGCCTTACTGACTCAGCTGAAAATCAGAATTGTTGCTTCTTAACACACTTACTGAGTCAATAATATTTCTAGCAACTCTCACCTAAGGATCTAAAAGTCTCAGAATGAGTCTGTGATTATGTGCACTATCATGATGGAGACTTTGCAGGTGGGGAAACTGAGGCACAAAGAGCTCAGATGACTTGCCCAGTGTCATGAAGGACATCCAGAGTCCCACTGCAAGTCTCTGAGCTCTGTTTCAGTCAAAGTCATCCTCCCTCCTGGCAGAAGGACGTGGTTGGTACATGGTTTGGGGTCTAGTGATGGGACTTTTCCTTCTCTCTGTTAATCTTGTCTGAATAATTAAATTGACCTGGTGAGACAGTGGAGCTCACAAAGGAATGTAATTTTCAGCCAGTTGTCCATATTATTAAGCTTCCACTAACATCATGAGCAGCACACTGACAAGGCCCAGAGCAGCATGGGCTCAGTGCACCTTTGTAATTTTGAAGTTAGTGTCCTGCAGAGCACAAAGTCATAACTAGAGAGGGGCTGGCACCTGGGATTTACTGAGGCAAAGTCAAGGATGATTTAGGACAACACAATGGATTTTGCTGCACTCTCATTGCACACTCCAGGGCACATAGCTGTTTGCAACAAAATGGTGTTTTCTTAGCTCAGCAAGAGTGACCAGTGATACTTCCTGCCATAAACTTCAAAACATGTCAAAGGCTGGTGGGACATTTCAACTTATTTTGATTCTAGATGAATAGTGTCCTAATTTTGAGATGGCAAATCCTTTCAATCTCTGTAAGTTGTCTTATTGTTATGGGTTTACATAATGGCTCATGTTCCAAGGCAGGTCAGGTCTTATTTTTTTTTTTTTGCATGTAGTAATGTCACTAAGTTTTTAAGCTCTTTGTTTCTAGCAGAGTGAGATTAGGGGCAGCTGACCTTTTTTGACATTATAATACATGGACTCTGAACTTTGTGTAGATCTGTTGGAAGAAAGATTAATTAATGAATGCTGTAGCAGGAGATACCTACCAAAGATAAATTGTACTACATTGCTATAAATAGATTTCCCTGAGTCTGTGACCAAGAGAAATACAGTAGTTCTAGTTCATCAAGATTTCTATAAAATGTTTAATGCAGTGGTATACAAAAGAAAACAATTTGAGCTAGAGAAGATATGGCACAATAAACATAAAGAAATGGCTAAGGAAAGATTGCTGAAAACTGAGCTAAAAGAACTGCCAAGGGACAAGAGCAGCAACTAGTAAAGTTTATTAAAGATCAGTCTTTTGATCTATCTGAACATTTTTATTTGTAGTCACAGCAGAATATCTGTGCAAATACAAGGTCTATAAAGAGACAGAAAGCTGAGAGGCCTTGACAGTTCAGAGAAGGACTGACCCTGACAACAGGAGAAATGGAAAACGGATAAAATGGAGCACTAATAAACCACAAGGTCATGCAGATGTTTTTTTTGCTCTGAGCAGGAGGCTCATCAGCTGGAAGTAAGAGAGAAGTGTTTTGCTGAATCTCCCAATGATTGACAAATGCTGCAGTCTGCAACAGCAGGGAAGGGAAGTGTTCCCTGAGATGTTCTGGATGTTGCATTAGGGGAAGCATATCCAGGAAACATGTGGAATTCCTGACTGCTTTTGTACAAGGCACTGGGGACATCCAAAAAAAACCCCAGACTCCAGAAGAAGGGAAATTAAATTGAGATAGGAAATGGGGGATAAAGGACTGTGTCTTTAGTTTAGCAAAACTAAAACTGAGCAGAGGTATATTTCTCCCTATAAATATATTATCAGGGTGACTGGGGAGAGAGATCTGGTTAAATTAGGGTGTATTGAATGCCATAGGAACAATTGATAGGAGCCAACTGAATAAATGTTCTTTGGAAAAGGAATGAAGGTTTTAATAATGTGAAGTTTTGGAGCAGCTTTCCAATAGGAGTCACAGGGGCAAGAAAGCTACTTGGTTTCAAGAAAAAAACTTGAGAAATTTATCAATGAGATTGTGATGTTGTGATATCAATGAGATATGATGTGTCAGATGTAGCAGGGGATGACCTGGGAGGACTCTTCCAGTCCTATTTCCTATGTAAAACTATTCAACAGAGCCCCTGGTCTCCAGAGTATTTTTTTCTGTAAAAAAGACTTCAATAGCAAGCTAGGGAAAATGGCCTTTCCTTTGGATTCTTTGTTTGCCCTTGTCTATACAGGAGACACAGATCTGATCAAAGTCCCAATGAATCTTGTGGTAGGTTGGATGCAGATCTCTATTATCTGTGTGACAATACCTTTTAGAGGTCCTGCTCATTATTGGGGCCCAGCCACTTTCCATGACCTGACTTTTATGATCCCAGTTCATCTCTTAGCTAAATTCATCTGAAGCTCTTTCCTTGATGGCCCCTTCAATATTTTACAGGTTTCTTACAGTTCTTGTATTCTGGTAACCTTCTGAGGTCCTTCAAAGCAAGCCAAACAATCTTCCACCTCTCACAGTGCCATCAGCTAGCCAAGCCCACGAGTAGATCCCTAATTCTCTGAGATAAGATCAATAGCCCCATCACCCTCTGCTGTCCTAAAAAGATCTGGCAACTGAAGTCCAGGTGTAGCAACTGAAAGAACTGTTAATAATGGAGGACGACTGACAAAACTCTAAGGTGTGAAAGGAGATGCACCAGGAGCGTGGTGCTCATGCACAGGGCTCACTGATTGACAGCCCCAGCAGGTTAGAGGTCACCCATGGAATACAGCCTTGATGGCCTAGGATGAGATGTTCCCCCTGACCCTTCTGTGAGCTGGGGATGCAAAGCCCTGGCTAACATATCATTAACTTGCGACACCACGGTGATGGGATTGAGACCCAGAGGGCTTCATCTCCACCTTATTAAAGGCAATTAAAAGCTGCCTGACAGTTTTAAAACTTGTTGATGTAAAGAAAGTTAGTGCCTGTCTTAGAGTGGCACAGTAAATAATTGTCTGGATGCTTGGCTTGTGGTAATCTGCCCGTGCAGCTGTATATTATCATTATTTTGCTGCAAATACAGCTTTTCGATTTATCAACAAAAGAGCAGGTAAGGCTCTATGTAAATAATGATGAAGGACACTTCCAGGTTGGATTTTTTCCCATTTAGATTGCTGAGCATGAAAGAGGCAGAGGACTTTCAAAACTGATGACATTATCTGTTAGACCTGTTTTTCCAAAGTCTCATTACCCCCCAAACACGTTAACCCCAATTTTAGTTACTGTAAACTTCAGGTGTTAAAAATCTCTCTCCACCCTTCTTTATATGGAAAGGGATATTTGTTCCTTCTTGGGTGTTCACCATTTTTAGAGCTGTACTGATTTGTGGCAAGAAGTTTCATATCTTTTGGCCTTCTGAATTCAAGGAAATGTGATTACTTCCAGAACGATATTGTGAGTGTGGAACTAGAAATAGCTCTCTTGTGTGCTGCTTCTGTTAAAATCTCAACCTAAATTGGAAAGGATAAAACCCAAATATGTGCTCTAACTGGTTTCTCTCAAATATTTAGTGACTGTTCTTATGCTCCTACATATCCTGATTAACTTCTCTGGCTGTGGCATCTCACTTTTCAGGCTGTGTTTCTGAACCACCTTCCTCACTTCTATTTTTCTGTGCAGATGTGCAATTAGGTGCTTTTTCATGAGAACTGCCTGTTGGGGTTTTGGGGGGACCTCATGTATTGTGAGTTTTTCTTGATCTGGCAGGAGGCACGGTCAGTTTTTTTTTTTTTTCTTTCAAGAGCTAATCTCAACTCTGTGGAGTGACAGGGGGGAGGAAAAAATCAACAGTGCATCTCCCAAAGAGACTTCTTCCCACTTGCAAGGAGGGAGGCAAAAAATTTCCCTGTATTTTTACTGCACTTTTACTGCATTTTTCCCAGGGTTATAAAGAGACTTTATGCATTTGCTCGTGATTGCTTTCAGCCCAGAGAAAAGGAGTCTCAGCTTTTGCCACTGCTGCCTTTCAGAGGTGCTGGTGGCTGTGGCAGCCTGCAGTGGCCCGTGTCTGGCTGAGCCCCTCCAGCTGTGCACAGCTGGCTCCAGGACTCCTGCTGGCTCCTGCCTTCTCCCAACCCTGCAGAAGCTGTGGGACTGGGAGACGTCTCCTGTCATTTTAGCCTCTTGCCACTCCAAGGCAGAGACTGCCTTACACTTGTAGTTTATACAGCCCCAAGCACAATGTCAGTATCACACATTAATTAATAATAGTGGCTTATATTGCTAATCACTTAATTATAAATTATGTCTGCTGGTTATGCCTGCCATCACATATTACTTTGTAGTTACATAGATACACACGTAGTGGATCTGGGCTTTTGTAAATCAGCTTGTAGTTGTTCAATGATACAAAGGCTATGCCAGCACATAAATCCGATGTAAACTGCTAATCATTTTTAAATGAAGACAAAGCAACCTGAGTTTTAAATCCATAATGCAAGAGAATTACAGTGCATGTGCCCGAAATTTAGGAAGAGAACTTGCTTTGCAGACGTTTCAATTGTAAGCAAAATTCTGACGTTATGCGCATTACATGGTATTTTACTGAAATCACACTCAGTGGCAGATTTGCATAAATGAATGTATTGTATTTTTTATAACTGTGAAAGCTTTAATTACCTAAACTCTAATTAGGCTTGCATTTTTTAGAAAACACAAGATATTAGCCTATTTTGTAGTTGGCTCAACTTTAATGTTTTCCCACATTTGTAACTCATACGTAACAAAATTCTATAAAAACACAGGGAAAACACAGAGATGAAGACATCCCTGAAATTTCTGGAGCTGATTGGCTGTTTCTCCTCTTGGTGCATTTAAGCCTCAATGCACTGAAATATTATTGAATGCTGCCCTGGAGCCAAAATCACACCTGACATAATTTTGCTGCAGACAGATTTGGTAGTGTCACATCAAGGATAAATTTAAAGAAGTGTGTTTTGATAATTTCTAGGAATAAAGGTGTTGTGTGGAAGGGAGTTATTTTATAGTGGAATTCGTTTGGTGTTCTTGCAACCCTTGCAGAGTTCTACAATGTTTTTTTGTAGAGCAAGATGACAATATTGTCTGGGTGCTCATCCTGCTGGGATTGCAAAAAGGATTTGGGCACACAGCACGGATTTTTTTATTCCAACAGGACTTTCACATGGCACTCAGTGAGTCACTGTGATGCCTTTCACAAAGTGGGAAAAATTAACTGCATAAATACAACTACCATTAATTGTTATTGCCCCTTTTGCCTTGCCTATGAGAGAAGTGCTAATGCATCCTGGGTTAATCCTGCTGAATTTTCTCCTTTGCCTCCATATGAACACTCCTCTTGTCTCTGTGTTGGGCTGCCCAGATTTTGCCCTTTCCTGTGTGGCAGTTTCCTGAGTGCTTGTCACCGTGTGGGCAGGCTGCTGTAACCTGCTCAAACAAAGCTATTTTTGCAGGCAGTTGAGGAGGCAGTGCTGGATCAGAGCATCCAGCCCAGCCTTCACTGAGGGTGTGCTGCTGGGAGTGTGCAGCTCCTCTGTCCCCTCCTGCTGCTAAGGCAGGTCTATGACATGCTCCTCGTGGTGTGGAGCCTTCCAGATGCTCAGGAGTGCTGCTTTTCTAAGTCAGAAGGAGGTGAAGATGCCTCACCTCTTGAAGGACTGTGTTGAGAGGAATTGTGTAAATCCTCTGGTTTTATTCTAGGTGCTGCTTGCAGCACCTGTCAGGTAGAACCAAACAGCACTGCAGCCCTACCATTGCCAGAATAGAAAAAAAAATACTATTAATATCTCACCCATTATTGCTACTGGGGGTTTCAGCTGTATTTTGTCAGGAGGAATGAAAAAGAGGAAAGGAACATCGTGTTTATTTCCCTAATTTCTCCTCCCTTACTCTTTTTAATCCTTTAACATCTTGCAGCAGAAAGATTTGAGGAGTTCTACAAATGAACTGTTTAGATGAAAAGTAAGAGATGTAAACATTCAGCATCTACAGGTTGCATTTCTTGTTCTCAAACCTCAAGGCTCCCCTTTTAGAATGCTGGCTGTGCCTTTCTTTTTAGTAATTGTGGTGCTCTGGGAGACTTTCTCTGCAGCACTGCTGGGGATCTATCACAGTTTGTGTTGCTGCATTTGTGCTAACACCAACTGGAGTGCCTTTTAAAAGTGCCTTTCTTCTTTCCTTACACATCATAATATTGTCCCAAACATTTTATTTTGAAGGCATGCTGCTACCTGAGGTTGCAAGGTATCACTCAAGCTTCTGTGCCAGGGAGTGTCAGTGATGTCAGCCCTAAATCCAGACATCCTGTGTGCCATTCCAGCCACCTCCACCATGTCTCTGGACCCTCTGCAGGCTCTGGGTGTGCTTGTGTGTGCAGATACCAGCTGGCTGCCAGCTGCCATTCCTGCTGGATGTGCCTTCCTCCCACAGCCTGGTGTGCAGGAAATGGAGAGCTCTGTGGAGATGGCTTTGTTCTTCCAGCAGATGTTCCAAAGGTCTGATAAGACCAGGCTGATCTTCTGAGGTAGATGGATGTGTGTGCATGCCTGCTGGGGCAAAAGTTCTTGATCCCCAACTGGGCCTTT
Source organism: Sitta europaea (assembly GCA_013400255.1). Lineage (NCBI taxonomy): Eukaryota > Metazoa > Chordata > Aves > Passeriformes > Sittidae > Sitta > Sitta europaea. The sequence goes on from VXBS01007401.1 coordinate 744,078, forward strand.
GCATGGCAGCATTTTCTAGCCATGCACAGAAACAGAATTGTGGAAACTGGGCAAAATGGAATGCAATTATTGATGTGCCAAAAGACTTCTGGGTGTTGTGAGGCTTATATCTTTGCCATGCAGGCGGGTTGTGGCTTTCCAAGCACTGTTGTGGGTCTGGTCCAGAAGCATTGAGTTTTCTGCCAGTAAAATGCAGAAGGTGTCCTTATCTCCCCAAGGAGTTTAGTTATTGCACCCCATTATCAGATAGTTAACCTAAAAAGGACAAAGAAAAGTTTGACAGTACCCCTTTCAGACTGCAAGTTGCTAGGAAAATATAATTACAATTTGATGTGGGCTGTTTTGATGGGCAGAGAGGAAAAAAGGCAAAATTTCAAAATTGTAGGCAATTTGTGAGGAGATGAATTTGTCATTTTTCCAAACTTGGTTCTGAGTGGTCCTGAGAAGCCAATAGGAACTACTGATCCCCAGGCTTTCTGAGACCAGACCCTAGGAGCTGCACCTGAGTCCCCTAAAAATGGAAGATTCTGAGATCAGTGTGAGAAAACATTTTGGCAGAGTCCCCTGTGTCACACAGTGGGCTTGTGCTGAAGCCAGGGCCCAGCATCCCTTCTCCAAGTTCTCCTAACAATAAGAACAACCTCCTCAGCAATTGCCTTACAAAAGGTTTGAACATCAGGTTACCCAGAGACATGAGCAGATAGTAGAGCAGTGATGTACAAATGAAAGTCCTACACTTTGACCTCCAACCACATGAAGCCCCATTACAATAAATATCCAACAACACATCCCTTTCCACACCACATGGATGCTGCCTTAGGTACAAAGGTACTAAAATGACTGTTCCATGTAATAAAACATGGTGGGAGAAATTATGAAGTATAAAGTGAGGTTATTGCCTTCACTGCTAATTAAAGTTTACTGTATCTTCTTGCAGCTTTGTTTAATGGGCTCCTACGTATCATGGGGTGTTTCTTTAAAGAAATGAAAGAAAGCTCTTTTTAAGGTCACTCACTTGACCTCAATTCATTGTGTTGTGAATGCAGTATTGTAGTAGCACATATTGTGTGGGGTACAACACCATGTGCTGCTCCAAGACTCCTGTGGTAGCTAAGCACAAAGGGCTGCGTTAACGATGATGTGTCAGCCTCAGCTTTGAATTTCCTTGCTTGAGTGCTAGTTTTCATTACTGACACATAATACATGGTGTTAACCATTTCAGCACTGAGCTGTGCACAGGGACACACCACCGTTTGTGCTTGGAAATGGCCATTTCTGAAGTGCCAGTGATCTGAGGTACAATTATTATTTTAGTACTTAATGGCTCCAATTAGGGCAAGTATTGTCAACTAGCACACAATGATCTCAGCACCACAGTGTGATATAACTATTACAATGAGTATCATAGCCTGATACTTATGTCATATAGGGAATAAAAAGCTTCAGGTTTTTTTTTTTTCCTGATTTGGCAAAAAAAAAAAAATCTGTATTCTGAGGTTTTAACTTTGTTTCTTTGTATCTCCATTTCCTCGTCAGATAAATTTTGTAAAGCTCTTTGAATATTGCTCGTACTTTATGTAACGTTTCCTACCACAAAAAAATTCTTAGCAGTAACTCATACAGCTCTGTTCTTTGATGGCTAAATCCTTGCTTATTTTCTGTTTTCCCTTCAGTCCTTTTCCCAGTCTGCTAGCTGAGTCTAGATCCGTGTTTACATCATCCATCTCAAGCTGCAGCTGCTGTGGACTCTCTTGTTTGGTGGAACTCTGTTACTTTGGTATCTTGGCTCTTTATCTGGCTCGGGTTGCTTCCTCCTCAATACATGTTCCACTCATGAGGCGGGTGATCCAAAGCCCATTGAAGTAAATGGAAAAATTGCTGTTGATTAAATTATTTCACATCTGCACTCCCTGGCTCTACCAGCTTCTTCTATTGTCCACACATCCTGATTCACAAATGTTTTAAATGACAGCTTTAGGAACATGAAAGCCTTTGGGGCAATGGCCTAAAGAGACAGCAGAGGGTAAAATTTGTGAGCATTATAATGCTAGAGCTGTAGTGCTTCCATTAGTCTGCTGAGCACCAACTGAAAAGCCTGCTTCAGTCAGGCAAGGAAGGCTTGCATTTCACACACACAGGCAGCCCCCATCTCAGAGGGGAGTTCAGCAGCAGGATTATTTCTTTCCAAGTGCACACTGAGCATCTACAATGCTTGTCCTGCAGCCCTGGAAATCACAGTGGGAAAAGCTGGGAAGGTGTGGAGGGAGGGAGCCAGTTCCTGCAGGTGACCTGCTGCCAGGGTCACAGAATCCTGACAGCAGGGTGCCCACACCCTTCACTGGGTGCTGCCCCAGTTGCTTCTTTGAAGTGACTCTTTATGGGGACCCCTGCTAGCACGGGTGTAATTCATACTGGAATTCCAATGGACTTCTCAAAATGGTTAAAATGGCAGTGGGATGTGTCAGTAGATCTCATTTTCAGATGACAGCAGTGGAAATTCAAGTACATTTTCAAAGTGAAGGGGCTGTTGACCAACACAATATTTGGAAGCAGTCAGGGTGCCATGTACAATTATGGCAACATTTGGTAAAGGTCACATGCACTTAACTGCTCAACAGCTCCAATATCATTCCCAAGGTTTTCTCATTTGGTTTTTTTCCCCTTTTTCTCTCCTGTGCCCACTGTCTCTGGAGCTGGAGTGATATTCCAGGCACAAAGATCATGAGGTAATTACCTACAGCCAGGCCCAGATGTGAGGAGAGAAATTCAGCACCACGAGCTCACCTGTTCTTCAGAGAAAGTTTATAAACATTTGGAAGCTGTTTAAAAGCATTTACAAATCTTTTGATGTTCGTTGTCTTGTGTTAAGGCATGGATTCAGCTTCACCAATGGAACAGATGCTGGTTTGTGTGCCTGAATTATATAACTTTGTACCAAACCTTCCTGTTCATTACTAAAAGAATAGCAACATCATTAGAGTTATAGTTACCAAGGAAACCAGTTTATCATAATTGGTTATCCTTGTTTCATTCTTTCTTCATATCCCAGTCTCTTTCTGTTCTCTGTCCCGTGGCTCCTGACTGGGTTTTCCCCCTGGTTAAAAGATATGATAACCTGCTGTCAGACTGGCTAACTTGTTGAGCCCCATATCAATAGAGAGGGACATCCTTGCCTGCAAAAATTTAAATCAGCTTTTTGTCTTTCTCCACTTTAGTTTTTGGGGTTCTCAGGGGTATCTGTCAGTTTATTGTGCCTAAGTTATTGAGAAGTGACTTGGATTTCTAGTATTTCTAAATTCATGTTCTGCCATTTGAAACACAATCAAGGACAAGAGGAAGCAATTCTTGGCTAACAGTTGGAATTAGCTTCCCTGAAATGTTTAAAATGATCAAGGAAAAGAAGATGCAATATCCTGTGGTGGAGGAAGGAAAGGACTTGGCTTTCTTTTCCAGGGCCTTGAGGCATTTCTTTTCTACAGCAATTGTCTGATTGTGTTGGGTGTCTTTGGTCCTGGTTTCCTACCCATGCAGCAGGTGTAAGCCGTGCCATTGATGAGATCAGTGACATTATTTGCACAAGCAGAGTGAAACACTTGGTTCTGTGAAGGCTGATGAGAATGCTCCCTTTCCTTGAATCCCCCTGCATTGTCATTTTATTAAGATAGGTGAAAGCTTTAGCTTTAACTGAATGTCACATCAATTTTATTATGTCTGTAGGCGTCTTTGTTTTTAAAATTCATGACAAGTTCCTTGCAATACATTTTTACTACATTACAGCCACCTGTTCTACCTTGGTGGGTGGCTGTAAATCTGGACTGTCCTTTCATGTGCATGAATGATTGTTTCTTTACGCAGCATATTAGGAGCTTCCAAAATATATTCATAGCCTGGACCATTCTGGGGGGACATGTGCATGCTTTATGGATCAGCTTTCCTTTCCTGCCACCACAAAAGCATCACCTGGGGTCCCAAAGAAAAACCTCTTGTCCTTCCCATGGGCAACCACGTGCTTTTCATCCATTCCTAGCCACAGAAAGTTCACTTGTCCTGTATGCTGCCATTAAAACAGTTTGCTCCTAGATCAGCTTCAAATAAATAATTCAGATTGGTGCAATTCTTGACATGCCTTGACATTTTATTGTCAATATCTGGCTTACCCAAAGAATGTCCACTACAGATACTATGTGTTAGGAAGACATGCAAGCTTGGCATCCCTTTGGTGTTTCTGGGGTTGGATTCAGCAAAGCCCCCAGCTTCCATGGGGCTGCAGACAGATTGGGGCAGGACTACACTTGTTCCTGAAGGGAACCCACTTCACACTGCATTGGCTTGGGGGGGTGAACGTGAGTGAATGTGGGTGTTGAATGTGAACTCAGGATGACCAACCTCCTGTCCCTCTTGTCTGGGTCAGGCTTGGACCACCCACCTCACATCTATGTGCCTTAGTTTCCTAATTTTCAGGTGGAGATACTGATATTGGATATTTCTTCTCTCCTTTTTTCCCTCCTGTCAGCTTAATTGCTACTCTTCATGGTGTTGTTACACCTGAAAATTCTTGTAAAGCTGTTGGTTTCAATACTGTAGCTTTCTGACGCTGTTCAAGTGCCAGAGGCCTCAAAGATAAATGCATTTATTTAATGGGATGAATTACAAATAAACTAACTCAATACATTATTAGAACCCTGGCCTGATTTCAGGGAAGGCTTGTTTTGCTCATGTCCAAAGGAAGCTCCTGGGGGTAGAACCTTCTCCCTCTGTATATTTGTTTATAAGAGCTTAAAACAATATCATTATGCAGGGGTTGTCCAGTTCCTTGTACAATATTGTAACACAAATTCGTGGGCCACATGGACGGCTGGCGATGACAGAGAGCATCCTCAAGAGTCAATGCTGCAGGCTAGCCTTTTATTAATCTCCTGCAAAATGAGGTCCCACAGCAGCAAATCACCCAGTGCTGACACCTTTAGTGCCTGTCTCCCCCAGTTCACAGGAGGGGAAGGGCTCGGCACCCCCGATTCTGAGGGAGCACGCTGCAGCCCGCGCCGCGCCCAAGGAAGAGGTTGGCATTGCCAAGAGCACCAGATGAGACATTGATGAAATCCTGGGAGCGCCTGTGTACTGCTGCTGGTGTGGATTGTAAATCACAGTAAGGGATGTCGATGCTTTAATTATGTGTATGTGATGGGCTATGTGTTTGTGCTTGTGGGTTTTTTATAAGGACGGTAAATGGAGAAGAGAATCTGGCCTGGCTCTGAGGCTGCTGCTGCTACTGGCGAGGCAGGAGAGCATTTTGGCAAAGCAGTATATTTATTTTTTTTAAACCTCCCTCCACAGCCCCTCCTGCTGTACTATATTTTTCTTTTTTTTTTCCGTTTTTTTTGTGTTCCTTATCTGAGGTGCTGCTGGGACTGGCTGCGTGCTGCAGCTTAGCGAGCTCTTTCCCATTTATCTGGTGTGGTTCCCAACCTATGATTTAACCGTGGTGTGTGCAACAGAAAGAGAAAAACAATGTTTGATCTGCTAAAACGTACCTTAAGAGCAAACACACACACATTGATGAAGGTATCAGCTGGGTTCTGCCCACAGTTATGTCAAACAAAGTATGCTAGGAAGTGCCAACTTTCCTTTTGTGCTGTGACACCAAGCGCTGCCAAAAGATATTAAAAAGCTTGCGTGAACTAGGTGATGGCAGCTGTAACTATCTAAGTTATTGCCTGGCAGCTGTAATGCTTCTTCAGTGCTGCTGGCTGCTTTTTATATTTGGTTCCCCATTTGTTTGCCCTTATTCTAGCAACCGATACCACCAAAGCAGGCAATCAGTGTGTTACAGCACATGGCCACTTGCTACTGCAAAATAGGCAGCTTAGTAGTGGCAATTGAGAGACTCTCATGCAGCAGCTGATATAAGTCATATTTCTTTTGGAAGAGAACCAACCTAGCTTTTTTTCTTCTTTTTTTTTTT